>JAODAL010015524.1:0-45000 GCA_025379985.1 Phyllomedusa bahiana
AAACCAGAGTTATAAGAAGATCCCAAATCACAGGGACAAAAGGTTTTTCTAACAACCTGTCAGGAGATGTGACAGGTCCCCTTTAAGAGCAGTGCCTTTGTCAGAGACCATGGAGGCTTTGATCCCCCGATTCAAAATATCCGTGGGGTCTCAGCAATCGGAAGTCTACCAATAAGACATTGATGGCATATCCCATGACAATTCCCAACAGTTTTTCCTCCTGATCAATCCCACATGAGAACAAGTTGTATTTGATTGCCTTTTAACTATCTCTGTAACTTTGATGTTATAGTGCAAAATAAAGGTTTTTGCTGATGTTATTTACTGAAAACATTGCAGGAAGAATTCACATTTCACAAATCCCAAAATCGTGATGACTCGGTATACAAACACTGCAAGGCTATTAACTAAAAGAGGATTATAGTGAGGGAACCTGTTAAAGCCTGCCATTCTCGGATTACTACTGGTGCCCTACTTTAAATGGCTGTATATTTTGGTGTAGATCTGCTTTATACTCTGTAACTCTTTTGTAAACAACATGGAAAAACATAATCTATCCATATGAAAGACACAGGAAGCATATCATACATCACTGAACATAAATCGGAACTTAGAGGGGTTTTCTCGCTACAAAGATCATTATTCAAAAGGAGGGGACCAAAAATGTAAGCATATCTGTCCTAGGTTACCATAAGCATAGTGGTATGGTTTACGAGAACGGGCTGTTTGTTTAGTGCTTGGGAACGAAGTGAGAGCTCCATTCGGGTTACGCCCACGTTAGACCCCCAGTCGTAATTGGGAACGCGCGTCTGAGGGAGATGGAGGAATGATGTCGTGGACGGGAGCACGCAGGGGGACGTGTACACGGAGGAGAGAGATTTGTCATTGACAGCAATCAGTGGTAGGTGCGACGTATGCGTGGGGTTTGTCATTGACAGCAATTAGTGGTAGGTGCGACGTATGCGTGTGGGGTTTGTCATGACAGCAATCAGTGGTAGGTGCGAGTATGCTGGGGGGTTTGTCACTGACAGCAATCAGTGGTAAATGCGACGTATGCAGTGGGTTTGTCCCATAAAGTAAAGGGGGGAACAGCAATCAGGAAAGGGGCGACGTATGCTGCGGGGGTTTGTCATTGACAGCAATCGTGGTAGGTGCGACGTATGCGGGGGGGGTTTTTTTATGACAGCAAACAGTGGTAGGGTTGCGATGACAGGGGGGTTTGTCATTTACAGAATCAGGGGAAGGGGCGACGTTTTGTGTTTCGGGGTTTGTCATGACAGCAATTATGGTAGGTGCGACGTAGCTGGGGGTTTGTTATTGACAGCAATCAGTGGTAGGCGCGACGTATGCGTGCGGGGTTTGTCATTGACAGCAATCAGCGGAAGGTGCGACGTATGCGTGCGGGGTTTGTCATTGACAGCAATCAGTGGTAGGTGCGACGTATGCGTGGGGGGGGTTGTCACTGACAGCTATCTGTGGTCGGTGTGACGAATGCGTGCGGGGTTTGTCATTGACAGCACTCAGTGGCAGGTGCGACGTATGCGTGCGGGGTTTGTCATTGACAGCAATCAGTGGTAGGTGCGACGTATGCATGGGGGGTTTGTCACTGACAGCAATCAGTGGTAGGTGCGACGTATGCGTGCGGGGTTTGTCACTGACAGCGATCAGAGGTCCTGCAGCAGAGAGAGAACATGCGCAGTCCCATGTAAACAGATAAAGCGTATATTTTTGTTCTGCAGATCTGTAGAGGTCAGAAGTGTAATAATCTGCAAGGTATGTCACTGTGTGTGAGAGACAGAGAAAAAAAATCACCCATCTTTCCCAGAGCCCTGAATGTCAAATTCTAATTACAAAGTATGTAGAGAGAGCGATAAATGTAGATATACACTATCGAGTTACACGTAGCTTTTCATTTCCAACGACAGCTGAGAACCTTTCCCTTCCCCCGGCTCACACAGAATGAATTCTCTGGTGCACACTGTGGGGTGTGTCTGCAGAGAGAAAAGATACGCCCTGCTTGGAGGAGAAAAACGCCCCTCCATTTCACAAGCTCTGCTTAGCAACCAATATAAACGGCTGCCAAATGATGAAATGAGAATACCCCTTTAACCACTTACCTCCACAGCCAGTTTTGACCTCCCTGAGAGAGCCCCATTTTTGCAATCTGATGAGTAACTTTATGTGGGGATAACTTTTTGATACTGTTACTTATCTATGTGATTCAGAGAATGTTTTCTCGTGACACATTGTACTTTAACTTAGTAATACAGTACATTTTAGTCCATTCAATTACTCTAGATTGTAAGCCTTCGCTAGCAGAGTCTTCTCTCCATCTGTACCAGTTGTTAGTTATTTATCGTCACCATTGTACTAGTTTGACAGATGTTATGTATGTAATGTCCCTTGAATGTACAACGTCCTGGAATCAATTGCGCTTTAAAATAAATAATAATAATTTGTGAAAAATATGAAAATGTCATGAAAATGTAGAAAAAAATTGCCATTTTCAAAGTCAAAAATTTTCTGAATGTAAGACAGTTATGTTACACAAACTAGTTTAGAATTAGCATCTACCATATGTCTACTGTAAGTTGGCATCATTTTTTTCAATGTCTTATTTTTTTTCTATATTTTTCAAGAAAATTTGCAACATAGATTATTTTAGGTACCAGTCAAGTTCTGACCTAGCTTTGAGGGGCCTGTATGTTAGACCACCCCATACATTACCCCATCTAAGAAACTACAGCACTTATTGATAACAGCATTTAGGAAGTCTATTGACCATCTAGGTGTTTCACAGAAAATAAAGCATGGTGGAAGTGAAATTTTAAAATTTCCCTTTTTTTTTTTTGCAGATTGTCAGTTTTTAGCCATTATTCACTGGAATACTGTAGATGATAACTGGGAAATGTAACTCAAGATTGATTCTGTAAGCAATAGAATTGACCTTATCAAAAATGTATCCTTTAGGGGATCACAGGTAAGGGCTGTATCAGGGCTTTCTCCTTAACCCCTCTTATACACTGACCAACAAAGTATCAAACAGTCCTTAGTTTTTAGATTTTCTTTATATCAATCATGTAAGTCATAACATAGCCCACAAAACTCTGGGCCTTAATATGCAAAGTGTAACAATATAGATAAAAACCTGTGATACAAAACGTTGTGGAGTCATAGAAGTCGGCTTCTACACTATCTGCTGTAGCTCCATGCTTTGGAAACTAAGGAAAGGAGGATTCGTCCCCGATTAAGATGCAGAGACTTCTATGACTCCACAACGTTTTGTATCACAGGTTTTTTATCTATATTGTTACACTTTGCATATTAAGGCCCAGAGTTTTGTGGGCTATGTTATGACTTACATGATTGATATAAAGAAAATCTAAACACTAAGGGCGACATGTATGATCAGGCTTTACGCCTGTTTTTTGGCGTATTCTGCGCCTCCCAGCCCGAATCCCGCTGTCGGACGCGGGGATGCGATGTTAGGCACAGTGTTCGCCACTTTCAGCTGCGCCCCGCATGAAGGGCGGGCCATGGCGCGTGGTGGGCGGGCGGATTTCGTTCCGGGGCGGGACGCGGCGCGCTCGTATACTCCGAGGCATGTACAATCGCGAGTCGGCAAAGCGAGGCGCAGTGCAACGCTCGGCAGCTCCGACAGTCAGACCTGGTTTATTTTGGTCTAAATGCTCCGGCGGAGGCGAAGTGAAGCAAGATCGGAACATGCGAGGAAACATAGAAGATTGCTACACAAATCTCGGCACTCCGCTCCGTGCAGCAGGAGTATGAATCCGAAAAAATCGCCTTTATAAAGGCGGAAAACAGTGTCAGAAAAGAGCTGAACGTAAAAAATAAACATAATTTTAAAAAAAAAACACTTTCCAAAACTCTAGAACGGCGCAATATCAAGATTTATGATATTGTATAATTGGCCCGGGAAATACAGTAATTCCTAATTTCTGCAACCCTATCTACATTGGTCGGCATAAACCGCCATCATAATATGAGCAGAACATTGAACCATTAAAACCTATGTGGGGAAGGATTGACCAATCAGAATCCAACGGCGGGACAGTTCAAAATACAGTAAAAAGGTGAAAAAAGGCTGAGCTAAAGCCGGGGGCTTGGCTAGCTCGGGCCATCAGAATAGGAGCAACAAAGACCCATTTATATCCTAATGTAGAAGTTTAGACCAATCAAATCCACGGCGGGAACAGTTTCAAAATACAGTAAAAAGTACAGAAAAGAGCTGATTGGGCTGAGCTAGCTGGGGCTTGCTATCCCAGCCAATCAGACGCGAGCTACTTCTCGCCATATAGTCCTATTGAGAGTGGGGGCCTCTGAAATCTCGGCGCTCAGCCGCCGTGGCGGCATGAAATATTAATCAAAAAATTTATTTTTTAATAAATGTAAAACATTAATCAGATTAGAGCCAACGCCTTCGTTACAAATAAAGCGATTAAAATCCCGAACAAACGCGTTTGTCGCCGAGACCAGTGGCGCTACATAGGGAATTGCAATAGAGAGAATTGCCGGGAAATACAGTAATTCAAATATTTTAAGCTATTTTTCAATTGGTCGCAATAAACCAGCCAATCAGAAAGGAAGCGACAATGTCCCATTATAACCTATGGGTGGAAGAAATTGTGACCAATCAGAATAGAGTGGACAATGTCCCATTAATCCTATGGAGAAAAAATTGACCAATCATAGTTCAAAGGCGGGACAGTTTCAAAATACAGTAAAAATGCAGAAACGAAGCTGATTGGTTGAAGCGTACGGGGCTCATCCCTCTTAGCCAATCAGAGCACCGATCTAATTTCTCAGATGTCTATGTGGAAAATAAATTCTGACGCGCTCTGTGAATTGGCAAAGTTAAGAGGCGCCGGTATTTTGGATCAATGGGAGAGCGAGCGACGCTCCTATGTGGTTTTCTAATTGCAATTCAGAATCCAACTGTACATGGCCAAATCAAATTATAACACTACAGAAGTTTCCGATGTGTATATAAAACGAATAATTAAAATGGGGTAACGGAAAAAAAAAATTAAATCAATAAAATCATGTTTATTTCTTTATTTTCGTTGCACCCATACTATTGATCCTTGGCTAACGAAAATAAATGAAACAACACTATCTGTGTGTAGCAGTAGAATTCCATAAAGTTTTCGTTTCTATCATCGCTACTCAGAGAATCATATAACAGCAAACATAACCTAGATCCATAACTTAGGTAACCTTCCCCCTGGACCCATCCAGGGCCCCACCGCCCAACATGAATGAGCCAGATGGACCCAAGACCCGACCCTGACGCACCTCACACATAGTTCCCTTATTTGCCATCGGTCTGGACCCCCTTGCTTTGTTGTTTCCCTAGCATATAGTAAAATATGTCTTAACTGTATTAGCAAAGAGAAAAAAAAACACAAACAAAAAAAAAAAAACCTCAAAAACCATTACGTAATTAACTTTAAACTACAACTCCAGTGGCAGTGAAAGACGAAAGAACGGGATCCCCACGGCCAGGACATTCGCCTACTGCATTTAATGGTTAGATATGAATAATACCTAGTGAAGTTTGGATGTGAGTGAAGGGGTATGGTTGCCATGAGAAAAGACAGAGGCTTCACGTTCAGAGGATCTCATGTCCCTGAGCCAGGGCCAATCGGGACCAAAGCCACTTGGCTGACTGGAGGCATCCTTAACCTTCAGTGTTCCCATAGCCTCAGCCTGAAGATACCATCCTGAATGCCTAAATGAAGTGGATACAATACGCAATTTCCCACATCTGACATAAATTTTGTCATGAATGTTTGCCATTGTGCAAAGAATTTGTCCTACTGGAATCTTTTCTTCTGGCTTTCTGTTAGTATCATTTCCAAGGATATATATTTTTGACACCGTTAAGCACCATATCCAAGGAAACCATATCAGGGCTCCACCCAATTCTCTAAAATACATCTCTTCGCTCCCAATAAATTACATGTACGAATAAGGTATTCACCACCCTGTTGGGGGTATGTTATGTGAAATAATACCACCCCTTGTGTAAATTTCTAATTGAAATATTTCCTTTTGTCCTGAGCAGGCTAGCAACTTTCCCCCAAAAACCCTGGGTAGCCTTCGCAGTGCCTACATCCCCGTGCACCAAATCAGTTCTCCGATCTGGACTTGGGACAGTATCAGGTCCTGTCCTGCCAGGAGCCCCAGGGTGGCGTGTGGGTATATTATAGCCATAGCTCGGCCTGTGTTTAAACCGAAACTGAGATTCTTTCCATTTATCAACTGGAGCAATCAGCTTAGATATTGCGTTCCAGCCTCCCAGTAACCATCGTGTTGAATTTCTGTATTGCTGAACACTTCTTTCCAATTTTTAAATATTTGACCTTTCTGGCGTGAACTGCAGGTCTCGTAGGGTTTTATATAGGATGACAATTGTGTGTTTTATTGCCCGTGTCCCACAGTAAAGCAATCTAAAGCTCCGAGTCATTTTAAAGACCACCTGCATTCGTCCTGCTCTAGACCTCATGAAGCTTGTGATTTGTCCATGCGCTAGGGAAATGTGGTGGCTGGTATGAGCGTGGATATCCCTGAAAATTGTTCCTGAAAGGATAGGACACTCCCCTATGGAGCTTCTCACAGATGTGATCTCCAAGATTTCCTTTCCTACTCCAATAAAGCAAACTGTTTTTTATCCAGGCCCTGGGAAATTCGGAGACCTGCAGTGCATGTACTTATTATTTGACCAACGGGAGTTTCCATATTTCATGGATAGCTTTTCCAAGATGCCTATGGTATCTTTAATACCAGATTCCCCCTGATGGCATGTATAATTCGCGTATATGGTATGTAATAAAGGCTGCTAGTGACCAAGTGGAGTGCACGATGCCTTCTAAAGTTATGTGTTGGAATAGAATTCCCTTAACCCCGAATCCAGTCTATACATGTCCTCGCCAGACAGCTAGATTGTAAGGTACGCACGTCTGGAAAATTGACTCCCTCCCCCCCTGAGCTTTTCGGAAGCATGAGCTTGCTGAGGGCAATCCTGGTGCCTATTTAATTACCAAAAATAAATTTTTGTAAAGGCTGAATTCAATTTTTTCTACATCTGTATGTATTTAGTAATAGTGGTATTGTTGTAGGTGATACAGCAACTTTTGGGAATCCTATCATTCGACCAGGTGCACCTTGCAATGAGTGATAATAGAGTCAGTCGTAACCATCTTTCTACATCTTTATTTTTTTTGTATCTGCGGTGAGGAAGTTTTTTTAGGCGGTAAATTAGATCTGGGGTGCGCCCTAAATCTTTATCCCTAGATATGTGATATGCTCTTTAGCCAGTCATTACCCTATCTTTGTGTAGAAGGTTCCCCACATAGAAGTTGACCATTGTTTTACTATATGTTTAGTAGTTTCGGATTTTGATGTCTTGATTTTAAAACCTGAACAGCTTGAGGAAGACAACGAGTTGCTTAATTAGTTTTCCATATCTTCTAGCCGGTTTGCCAGTAAAGATTTACATCGTCGCAAACATGGAAAAGTTACCAGTCGCCCCCCCCCCCCCCCACGGAAATTCCCTCAAAAATGGGGTTGGAAAGTAGATATTGGGTCAAAAGGCTCCATTGCCAAATTAAAAAGAGAGCGTGGGAGAGAGGGCACCCCTACCGGATCCACTGTTGAAGGTCAAAATGTTTGAGACAGAAATCTCAGAATGCAAATTCTCGCCGCGGGGATTGGTGTAGAGGGACGACAGGAAGGTACTGAACGGGCCCTGTAGCTTAATTGTTATCTAGGACTAGGTTTAGCCACCTCAGTCTACAGAGTCGACAAGCTTTTTCCCGTATCCACTGCAAGCAAAAGCTGCCCATGAGTACCATGTTTTTATTACTTTGGACCGATTGTAAGGTCATTAAGGGACCTTTCTGATATTTGCTACAGCAGATTCTACCTTTGACGAATCCGCTTTCTGTGGACCAATGATTCTAGGGATAATCTGTGGCTAACCTATCGTCTAAGATTTAGCCAGCAATTTTAAAATCTACATTATAAGGGAAATGGTCTGTAAACGAGCTCATTAGTGTAATGGTCCTTACCCAGTAAATGGTTAACACCTTAATGTGTGCAGTATTGGATGTCTCAGGTAGTGTGGTGCGCCTTGTAAGTATTGTTTGTAAGAGGTCTGCTAAGGTGTGTGAGATCTGTTTTTTCAATAGCTTTAAATAAAATTCTCCGGGGGGGCGCGACCGGAAGTTTCGACAACAAATGGCGCAGCCTAGCTGAGCTCCCGCTGCCGGGCTATCCAAAACAGCATCCCTTGCGCTACAATCAGACCCTAGATGGAAAAAGAAAGACCCAGCCGCCGCCTAACATCTCGGGGAAGGCTCCGTCCGTCCAGTGGCGCGCCAGTCGGTGCTGGACTCCAGCCTCCGGCCGCCTCTCCTGGCGCGGCGCCTCCGTTTCTGCACTGCCGGCAGACGCGGCCTGCCTCCTCAGCTGAGCGCGGCTGCGCCATTCAAGCGCGATCGCGGTCCCCTCGCCTGCAGCGGCAATCGACCGCCTGAAGGGGACACACAGCTTCAGCCCGGAGATGAAGAGCGCATAGGACGCCGAGCCCCTCCCCAGCACGCCGCAGACCTCACCAGCGACGGCCATGAGGACTCAAGTTACAGGGCCCTGCAGAGCCCCCCCTGCCTCCTCCCCCGCAGCTGAGCCACGTTCAGCCGCCCCATCATAGCCATGTGGCCCATAACCATCCCTCCTACCGCTCGTGGTGGCCAGCCCCACCTCCCCCTGCTATCAGAAGCCTGGCACCTCTCTCCTTGGGGCCTTTCTGGGGCTCCTGACCTGAGGGATCCCGAAGTCATGTCCCAGCCCTCCTCTCCACATACTCAGAGTCCTGGCAGCGGAGTATTCTCCTGGCAGGGCTCCCCTGCATCCCACCTCTGCCCCAACGCAGTCCCTCATCGCTCGCCTGAACCATCGTGGCATGGACTGATTTGATACAACAACCTGCCTAACGGGATGATCTGCGGGGCGCTAGTCTCAGAGGTTATAGGGCAATGCCTGCAGAGAAGTAGATTGGCCTAATCAGGCAGGACATTAACGCAAATAGACTACGCCGCGGGAAACGCTTGAGGAGGACCATGATAACGACGCCAAAGATAATCGCTCAAATCCACCCTCATATCCTGCGCAAATGTCCTACTGCGGTCAGGGAGCTGGCTCGACATTGGAGGATTTAGACAACTCGATCGGCCGCAGGAAACAACATCAGAGTTCGGCTGGGCCTCCCGGAACCACAGGGGGAGGAAAGACTTGCAGTGCCGTCCTGGACTCTATATTCAAACCGCATACTTGGACAGACCCTTGCCCCTCGCCCCATAAAGCCCTTGACAGAGCCCACAGAGCGCTTCCGACCGAAAAGGGTTACCTCTCCGCGTCCCCAGGGATTTATATGCTGCCTACATGCCACTCGGTGAAAGAAGCTATAATAGAAAGCCAGGCGCTCACCAGCATCGACTATCAGGGGGACCCTAAACACATCTTCGCTGACCTCTCCTGGCATACGTTGCAGAAGCGCCGCCACATTAACCGGCTGCTTGCTAATCCTGAAGGAGAATCGTATCCTTTATAGTGGCACTTTCCGATAGCTCTCTCTGCTCGCATTGAGTGTCGCTCAGCTGTTTCTCCTCCGGGTCTTTTGCATGACCTCCGAATTTCTGCAATACCCCTGAAAATCCTACCCAAAGATGGACGATTGGTACTTTCTTACTCCCCCCCTCCCGCCTCCACCGCCACCAGTAAGGGAGTCGGTTGTGACTCTCGAAGGTACGCACTCCCCAGGTGACCCTTCTTCCAGCCCAGAAACACCGACGGCACTCCGCCGTCGCTGAATATGGGACTTTATGCTGGACAGGAGGGCCTTCAAACATCCTTTTTTCTGTCCCTCTCCCTCTCTGAGCTATTGCACCCATCTAGAAGCTTTCATTATCCTTCTTCTACATCTGATAGTAGGGCCTATGAATGTTTATTTTCTTGTACTAAGGATAGGCCGCTAGCTGTATGCCTCACAGCTTTGGTTTTTTAATCCTTGTGTTGTTGAGAGCATTTTGCTCGCTTCCGAATTCTCTCTCCTCCTTCCGTGCCTTCCTGGCGCGTGGGGACTGAGACCTTTTTTTCTACCCTCAGGATGGGGGCCTCACCTGACGGCCTTCTTCTATGAGACCTCATTGGATGACCCCTTTATCCTCCTAGAGCCCCCATAACCCCGGCGCACTTGCCGCTAAAAGGTTTAACAAAGAGCTGGGCGCCAGGGGTCAGGGGAGTATTATTCCTCTTCTGTCCTGGTACTCCTCTGCATTTCTCCGGTCTATTGTAGGTTGTTTATAACCGTTGTTTTCTTTGTCCTTGTTGTGTTGTCCTTGTCTGTGTCGCCCCCTCCTTGGTGTTTTGTTGTCTCCCTTCCCCGTCTCCCCACCACTCCCCACCTTCCCTACCTACTCTACTCTTCACATTTTGTACTCGCTCAGTGCGTTTGGATACGTCTGCTATCCTGGGAGAACGATAGATCCCTGTTTGTGGCGCTACTCATCTCGAACGTAGTCCCACCTACTCCTGAAATGGTACTTGTGTCACTTTAAACGTTAGAAGGGGACTTAACTCAGACATTAAGCGTAGGATGGCCCTGGAAAGGAATGTAAAGGTACCTGCGAGCCGACATTGTGTTTTTTTACAGGAAACCCACATAGACACCAATGCCTCATTCAGCTTTGCTCGTCCCTATTTTACCCACCGCTTTTTCTGCATTTTAATAGACAGGAAGATGGCAAAGGAGGTGGCTATACTAATAGGCCAACACCTGTAGATTGCAGTGTGAGGCATCGCTGGCTGAAACACTCGGATGGGCGGTACATCAATCCTTAAAGCTACCTTAGAGGGCCAAACCTATTACATTATAGCAATGTGTAACAGCGCCAAATGTCTCACAGTCCCCTCCTAAATAGGGTCTTATCTAAGCTAGCAAAGTTCCCCTCTGCAGCCCTGCTTTCCTTGGTGGGGGACTTTAATATGATTTCCTCGGAAGCCCAATGTGATAGATGTAGTAGGGGTGGAAAGACCCCGAATCCTACACTTTTCCAATTGGTCCACAGCCCTTTAGAAGCTCATCTCGCTCCCACGGACCTGTGGTCGTACCTATGGAGGATCAATCATCCCTAAGAGTAAGGAGTACTCTTTTTTCTCCCACCCTCATCAAACGCACACGTAGGCCCTTGATTAATCTTTTCCGGCAATGTCCCCAACACTTAGGGCCTCTACCAAACAGGGTTCTCGCATTGAGCCCATAACAAGGGTCGGATCACGCCCCCAGTCACGCGGCCAATTTAAATTTAAAGCTCCCAGCTCAGGCGGCTAATTCATTTGGGAGGTCTGAATGAACACTCATTAAAAGGCAGCCTCGAAGGACCAGTTGGCGTGATCGCTCAGTCTATCCTATTTTGATCTAAAAGTGGTTCTGTCTCTACACCAACCTCCTCTGGGAAGCCCACAAGGCGGTTCTTTAGAGGCAATTGATGCCCTAGGCAACCAACTTAAAAAGAGATACCGCAGAAAGAACCACCAGATTAACGCACCCTCCCTAAAGGGACTGGAACGCAAAATGACAATATGCCCTATGGTTTCAACTTTTGAGACGTATAGTCCTCAGTTCCGAAATAAGCCATAAATACTTAGCCCAGCCAAGGGTGGTGGAGAAGCTCCTTCTCTACTCAAAACAAAGGTATTATGAATATGGGAAACAAGGCCCCACACGCTATTAGCAAGACAACTGAAAGAGCGCTCAATAACAATCTATGCCTCAAGCACTTAAGGACAGGGGAAGGGTAGCACTGAGGTATGACCCAAAGTCCATTGCTGAAATCTCCTTGGTTTTTTCTGCTGATCTACTATGCATGCCCTCGCCTCCTCCCAGGCCATGGAATAGGAGCCCAAACTCCTTATCCCCGGGGAATATCTACGAAAACCCGCTGCAATCGCTCAACCAAGGCGGTTGGGAACTCTCTTAGTGCCCCCATTTCAATTAGAGGAAATAGGAAGGAAGTCATTAAGCCGGACCCTCCCGTCCGGTAAAGCCCCATGCTGCCATCTGGACCTAAAACCCTATTATACTTTAAAGTCTATCAGATATCATGACCCTCCGTCATATTGCTGCAGCTCTATAACTCATTTTTTCTGGGAGGAGCTCCCTATCGCATCCCCAACTCCATGGTCACATTCGTATATAGAATTTGATTCACAAACCGAGGAAGGGACCCAGGCGAACAAGTGGCTAGTTAACCGCCCGATTGCGTTGCACAACTCTGACCTGAAGATCTTATACCAAAATCCTGATCCTGGCCAAGCAGAACTGAAACCACTGGCTCCCGTCAACTGTTACACAAGGGACCATGTAAGGATTCGTCCCTTCCAGCAGGGGGGAGATAACACAGGCGCACTATTAACCTAGTGGATGCTGTTAACCCACCCATGCGCAGCAGGCTTTCTCCTCACCTAGATGCTGAGAAGGCCTTTATAGGCTGCAGGTGGCCGTTCCTTTTTGAGGGCTCCTCTCGGCTTACGGGTTCTCGTGGTCCTTCCTGGCTCAGTCAAGGTTTATTACTCCTTCTCCCCGGCCGTCCATCTAAACCTAATCCCTCACTATATCCTCCGATACACCTTTGGAATTAAAAATGGAACTAGACAGGGCTGCCCACTCTCCCCACTCCTCTTTGCGTTGTGCACAGAACCTCTTGCAGCAGCAATTAGGGCACAACCAGATATCAAAGCAAGGGCATAAAGATTAGGGGATAAGAGTTTAAATTTTCCCCTTTGCGACTGATATTTTGTTGACCCTCCTGACAGCGACATACCACCGTTACCCTTCCCTTCATGCACTTCTTTTGCTTGAATTTGGAACCCTCTCGGGATATCGATCAAACACCTGCAAAGACAGTGGCCCTCCCAATCAACCATGCCCGCCCTGAGGTCTTATCCTCCCTCAAAAATATTACTCCTACACGTGGCAAACCCAATCGTCTCAAATACCTGGGCATCCAGATAACGTGACAATTATCCCTCCCTCTATATAGCAAAAATTTCCCCCCCCCCTTTTTAAAGAATTGAAAGATACACCTCTCAAGGTTGCACTCCGCCTCCCCCTCTCTCTTCCTAGTAGAATAACTGAACTAACACGGGTCCAAAATTTCCATCTTACCAAAACTCCTCTACCTATTCGAGACTCTCCCCGGTAGCGGTCCGCTGAGTGAGCTACGCCTGCCATACAGGCAGCTATCCTACACGATTCATAAGGGCCCAGGGCAGGCATAGGGTGGGCCAAAAGTGTTATGATGGCCAGTAGTGGGCGTGGGGGACTGGCTGTTTCCGGAATATCCTCAACTACAATTTGGGCCACCCACTTGCGTTGTATCCCAGCTCTTGTCATCCTTCCGGTCATACACCAAGTGGATGAGATAGAAAAGAGCTGTGTCTCTTGCACCAATTCACCCCAATCCACTTCTATGGCTTCGAAGCCTCACCCCTCGACTGGGATACCTATTTGGGTCCCATCAAGTACAGCAATGAGATATGGATCAGTGCAGGACAATTTAAGTTAGCATCCAAAGCTTCACCCATGGCCTCCTTTTTATGCACACCCTTTTTTTCCCTGCGGGCTCATCTGATTTGTGGCAAGACCGGGCTGGGGCTGGTTTTTTCCCGGTTTGTGGATTTTGCTAGGGCGGGGAACAGAGGTGATCCCTTTTGACACCCTTCAAGGGACAATAATCCCCCTGAAAACCCCGATTCATTACCTCCAAAACTAAACCTCGCCTCCATTTTGGCCCCTCTACTTCTCGATCCCACCTCCTTCGACAGCTTTGAAAAGCGGCCACAGTACAAGGGTCTCATTTCCACATCTACTCCTTTCTCCAGACCCGCCCTCTCTGAACCCCCTACACACAAATAAGGCCAAGTGGGAAATACTTAGGGGGGAAATACCCTTCCCCCCATGGCAGGTGATCGAATGCAGCGGGCGAAAACCTCAGTATGTATCCAGCATAAAAAAAAATCTATACAAAAACTATTTTTTTTGGTACCAACACCCGAGGTCCTGCAAAAAATGGAACCCCCACTCCCATCGGATGCGGCGAGTTTCTCCTCAGGGGTACGCTGGCCCCCCTATTTTTTTGGGGGTTGCCCATTATTTAAAACCCTTTTGGTCACAGTCAGGGGGCTATAGCTGAGGGTTTTGGGGGTGAGATCCCAGGGACCCCCACCTATTTACTGAGTGGGGGGGTCAAGGGTCTATCTAAAACAGGGGTTTCCCAACTTAAAATTTCAATCCTTACAGGGCCAGGTCCTAAATTTTAGGGAGATGGGGGCAGACCACCCCCACCCAATAGAGGGGTCTCGCAGAGGCTCACGAAACACGGAATGGGGTTTCTAACGCCCGCTCCATGACAAATTGGATTCTTTTTTAAAAATCTGGGCCGCAGGGGCAACCCACTGTTGGGGCCACTTGACCAAAACCCCCCCCCTTCTTTCCACCCCCCCCCCACTACACCTTTTCCTCCCCTTTTTCCCATGTCCCTGCGTCATATTTTTTGCTGTTTCTTTTTGATGGGCTGGAAGCTTTGATCTATCTTAAAGATAACCATATAAGCTTTGTCTAAAATTTGCAGCCTCAAAGTTTTTTTCCGTTTAGGTTTGAAATTTCATATTTCAACGCCTATTCACACATCCTTATACGTGTACAATTTCCAGGGGCCAATTTACAAAACCCTGTTTTTTCCTTTTTTTGTTATAATAATTGAAAAATCAATAAAAATTTTCAATTAAAAAAAAAAAAAAAAAAAGAATTTTCTCGGAAAACCATCCTCCCCCGGGGTCCTTGGCCTTACCGCTTTGAGCTCAGGTTATCGCCCTCATCCAGTTTCTTCTTGGTGAGATAGGGAACCTAATCGCACTCAGCAATTCGTCTTCGATAAGGCTGGGAGGCTGATCTCTTTTATAGCCATTTTTTCGAGTGGGCCAACATCTAACTTCTCATTGTATATTAATTTTTGGTAAAAGTTTCGGAGTATTTCCGTTATTTCCGTGCCAGTCTTACGTAGCCCTCTGTCACGATACTGGTGTATACTGCTGGAATCCAATGGCCGGGCTAGGTACAAAGCACAGGGGAGGGCATGGTGGATAGCGAGGTCCCCAGGAAGGTAATGGTTGCTAGCTTGGTCAGAAGTGCAGAGGTTAAGCGGTGGAGCGACAGCAGGCAAAAGTTAGATCGCAGGTTAACTGCAAAGAACAGGGAAACAGAGCTGGAACGGCAGAGTTTCTCCAGGCTGCCAAAGTCGAGAGGACTGGAAAGCATGAGTAAGCACACTACCTCAGCAGTGAACAACCATGCTTGAGGAGTTATATAGGAAACCAGGAACATGGGAAACAAGATGGCAACCAGTTGAGACACAATCCACCATCTTAACTGAGGGCAAACTTAAGGTCAACTACACATGTTAGTAAGTTCGCAAGGCAAAGTAGGAGTTCTGACATTGACGCCCACGCTCAAAGCGGCCCTCTGACGATACATTACTTGTTTCTCTCGGATGTCTCTGAGAAATTGTTTTAACAGTCGAGGAGCATTAATGTTACTTACACGGTTTTTTTTTTTTTTTTTTTTTTCCCCCTTCCACGAATTTTCTTCGGCCAGAACCTTCGCCACTTAATAAGGTATTGCAGCTGGTTCTGAAAATTCAAGAGTCCAAGATTTCTGCTACGCGACAAACTGCCTTGACCATCTATCTCCACTGCATCAGGAGGAGGGAACACGTCCCGGAAGGGAATGGACACAACGGTTTTTAGTAGTAGACTACATGAAACACCGGATGAATCTTCATTAGATTGTGGGAGTTTGAGCCGAACTGTCTACTCGACTGATTATGCTATCTGATCTATATGGCCCCAACCAACTTCTGTCCCAAGTTTTTGGTGAAGGAACTCTAATTTTCAAATTTCTCGTAAGAGCCGATATACCTATCCCCCACGCATTGAAAGTTTGGTGCTGGTTTGCCACGTTTATATCTGCCATCATCTTCTTTATAATTTTCTTGAGGCCCTCTCTAGTGTATGCCTGTAGGTAGCTGTAATTTTGCTGTAATGCCATAGATCCTTGCCGTGGCAAGCTGAATATGTGGAAAATCAGGGAATTTGGGAAGAATATTATGATGAGGTATCCCAAATTTTGCACAAGAAAGGAGTCTGTTTGGTGGAGGCATTTTGGGAATTATGTATGAAAATTCTCCACAGGACGCAAGCATCAACCCAGTCATCTTGTAAATGGCAAATATAACATCGCCAGTTACTGTTCCAGGGTCTATGTCGTGAACTTTCAAGCAACTTCTGTCCATTAGATTGTGGGTGAACAGTCGGATTGACAGAATAATATCGATGTCGAGTGCTGAACAAAACGCCAGCCACAAATTTGATGTAAACTGGCACCCCACGATCCGAGATACACTTCATCAATGAAACACCATGAAGAGGCGAAACACATTTCTGAATATGGAGGATCCGCTGTGTCTTTGGCAGAGGGTAGACCGTTACATGGACATGAAATGTGCAGCTTGGTGAGCCGGTCAACTACCACGAGAAATGTATTTTTTCCTTAGAAGGTAGGTAGTATCTACCTGATGAAGTCCATGGATATCAGAACCCCAGGGGCGCGAGGGACCGCAAAGGCAGTAACAAACCTGAGGGTTAAGAACGTGGAGTCTTGCATCTAGCACAGATGTCACAGGTGTTACATACTTCTTACATCCCGTATATAATTGGGCCACCAAAAGAATCGGGATAAAATTCCCTTCGACTTCTGCACCCTTTGTGACCCCGCATCTTGAATCGTGGGCTAGCCTCAGAATCTTCAGTCTTACTGTTTCAGGTAATAAAGCTGCTGCCCGTGGGTCCACCATCTTGTTCTTCCAAGCACCCAACTGTACATCCTCTGGTTGGATGGGAGAGTAAGGATCGGTGTCATAGCCTCTCTTATCTCTTTGAGCAAGTCCATATTATGAATTATTCCCACAACATTAGACTCCGGAACAATGGTCTTAGCTGGAGAAAAAAAAAGTAAAAAAAAATTGCAGGTGTTGAATTCATTGGGAGAAGCATTCTTGTATGAGCATCGCCTTGCCATTCACGAGATCCCCTCCGGGCCTGGTATGAGAGTACAAAGTTAATTGTGAGGAAAATACTTCCAAACGAAGCTTGACAGAGAGATAGACTCTTGGCAATCTAACTAAATCAGATTACGGTGATCAGTTTAGAACTATTATTTGTTGTGAGCCTCCTATGAAGAGGATGCCCCCCCTCCCACCCCCCCCCCCCCCCCCCCCCCCCCCCCCCCTCCTCCATTCCTTAAAAGCTGCAACAATAGCTAAACTGTTCTTTATTCCACCACATCAAGAAATTCCTCTCAGCATAGGATAAACGTCAGGAGTAAAATGCACAGGATGCAATAAACTCTTTGATCTCCCGTTCTCTTAGACCGTATGGGCCGCCTAGCAGCACAGTTCTGAAGCGTCCACTTCCACAATTAAGGCGAGTTCTGGAGTCAGAGATGAATAATACAGGGCTGTAGTGAAGCTTGACCTTTAAGAGAGAACAAGGATTCTGTGCTTGAGAGACCAAACAAAAGCAGTTCTTCTTTTAGTCAACTGTGTAAAAGGATGAAATGCTTTCTGAGAAATTCTTGATGAAGCGTCTATAGAAATTGGCAAAACCTATGAAACCTTGACAACTTTTATGTTTCTGGTGGCAGTCCTACTATTGCTTTTGATCTTGCTAGAGTCCATTTTTAGACCATAGAGTGAAATTACATAGCCAAGGAATTGGATCTCTGTCTGATGAATCACACTTTCTCAATTTTGATGTAAAGATGGTTCTCCTCCTCAGCACGTTCCAGAACATAGTTTCACATGTCTCATTTGGTGTTTCGTCCATCGAACTTGGAGAAAATCAGGATATCGTCCAGATAGAATGACATATGAACTGGTCCAGAAGGTCTCTGAAGATGTGTCGTTGGACAAGATGTGGAAAGGTTGCGGGGCAATATTACATAGGCCAAAAGGCATTAACACAAATACTCAACAGTGTCCATAGAATGTGATCCTAAAGGCAGTCTGCCATCATGCTCCAGATTCAGATACGGACGCAGGTGTGTAAGCTCCTCAAAGATCTAATTTTGAAAAAATCTTTGCATGCGTACTCCTCCAGAAGTTCAGGGATCAGTGGTAGAGGATAACGGTTCTTTATTGTGATGTTATTAAGTTCTCTGTAATCGACTGCAAGGGTCTTAAGGAACCATCCTTACTTCTTTTTGAGAACAAAAAATATGGGAGCCCGCGTGGTGAAGAGGAAGGACGGATGAACCCCTTAGCAAGTTTTCTCTATATAGTCCTTGGATGGCTTTTAACTCAGGCCCTCCAGAGGGTAGATGTTACCGAAGGTATGGATGCACCAGGAAAGCAAGTCTGACTGTGGGCAATCGTATGGTCGGTGTGGGGGAAGCTTGTCGGCATTCTGTTTGCTGCAACATCCTAGCATATTCCTTTGTATTCAGGAGTAGCTCCTTATTTTATTGTCTTGAACTGGGTCTTCAGAGCTTGGGTTCAAGTGTGAGCTGTTTGAGAACATCCTCTGCTGGGAACTTATCTGCTTGGTTTCCCAAGTTGAGTAACGCGGGATTCATGAGATTGCAACCCAAGTAATCCTAATGATGACAGGAAAGTGCGGCGAAGATATCATAGTAATGACAGGACTTCATGTGCTGCGGGGTGCCATAATGATTTCAAGTGGTGGCGGTCGGTCATGATCCACTGGCCCAGCTAGAGCACATTGGAGACCCATCTACAGTCATCCATTACCACGGGTGAGAGTCTCTTATCTTGAGTTTAATCCCCATGCTCCTTGAGCAAAGGAGAGATCTCATGAAGTTGCCACTTGCCCCAGGTCACCATAGCTAGAGGTGGATACCACACTGGGAGTTAGCCAGGAAATTTTATGGGCAAGAAGCAATGAGAGTCGCTTATTCTCTTTTCTTTATATGAGGTCGCCACTGCTGAAAAAGACTGGACAAGAAACTACTCTTTCAGATAACTCATTCTCTAGAAGCAATTTAGTCCTCCCCATCCAAGGGCGAGGAGTCGGTATCCATGAAAGGTATGCCCACCAATCTCCTTTTGGGCGGCTAGGAGCAATTGATAAGGAAGTGGTCAGACTTTCCACAGAACAGCAGAGACTTCACGGAGCCGCTGTTGTTCTTCTATCACGCTTTTCACGTCAATATGGAGTCGACTTGCTTAGGCTCGCTTTCCCCGAAACTCTGCGGAATTTTCCCATGGGGTTTCCTGGAAAGGAGACAGGAGACAGGTGGGGCCTGCTTGGTGTCATAATTCAAAGTAGCCCTTTTTCCTGTCGACTTTCTGATAGTCGGGTATCAATTCGAATGCAATGGTCTAATAAAATCATCCAAACCTAAGGAGCCTCAGCAACTGGGCAACGTTCACTTTAATGTGCCTGCGAAGTCCTTTATTAAAAAAAAGACATCTTCGCTGCGTCATTCCCATCGGTGTCGATTGCCCACGCCTTGCATTCCAATAGCAATACTCAGCCACGGGCGTTTGCCCTGGCGCAATTGCTAGTATATCGCTTCAGCTGTAGCACGACGATTAGTGGTCAACAAACATCTGACTCATGGCGTTCGATGATTGTCTTCCAGGGTGATTCAGCCGGAGTCATGGTCTCAATCAAGGTGGCTGGCCCAGCATGGCTTTATGTGTTAACAGCATAATATGCCTAGGACCTTAAGACCATGTCACAGTAGGGAACTGCTTTGGATTTGCATCAAAATATAATCCTACATTGTGTTAAGGAATCCGCAGAATTTATCAGCGGATCATCACGCCAAATCTGAAAGGCGGCAACTAGGGCTCATCACAGTGCACCGAAGTGGATGGTCAAGAGCATGATTCTCCAGGTGGAGTATCCCGGTCTGTAAGTCTGCAGTGGTCCCACGTAGGCACTTGATATGGACTTGTCCATACACTTGTATATTGTGTGGGCATTCTGACCTATCATGGCGTCGCACTCTTGATCTTCCAAACAGCCTGCATCTCAGAGCGCATATTAGCCACCGTAGTCTGGTCAGTTGCTTTGATGCGAGCTTCGGGCTCCCGAGGCCCCAGCGGACTCCCATCTTATGCTTAGAGTAATCTTGTCACGATACTCGGTGTATACAGCTGAATCCAATGGCCGGGCTATGATACAAACAGCAGGGAGGCCGGTGTTAGCGAGGACCAGGAAGTAAATGGGTTCTGCTTGGTCAGAAGTTGCAGAGGTTAAGCGGATGGAGAGAAATCATAAGCAGTCAAAAGGTTAGCGCAGGTTAACTGCAAATGAACATGAACAAGGCTGGACGGCGAAGTTCCCAGGCGAGAGGACTGGAAATCAGGATCTAATGCCAATACCTCAAGCGAGAACAACAGCTTAGAGTTTATATAGGAGACGCAGGAAACAGAAACAGGAAACAAGATGGCAACCAGTTGAGACACAATCCACCATCTTCTTAACTGAAGGAGCAAGACTAAGCGGCAAACACAGTTAGTAAGTTCCAAGCCAAAGTAGGAGTTCCTGTCACATCCCACGCTCCTTTCATTGTTAAGATTGCTGATTTTGTAGCGTTCCCCTTTGCCAATCTGGGCCAGGAGTCGTTCGCCGCTCTTGTTTCCATATTTAAGAGAGTTGCTTCCCTACTCTGATGTTAAGTGCTTCACTTTTCTCTAACCATGTTTCATAATGAACTTTTGGCCTCCTATCCATTTTGTTCTGTTTTCCCCGGATGGCTTTGCTAAAAGGTGAGTATGTTTGCGGGGGGGAGTTATTTTTGAAATTTTTAATTTATCGGTATTTTGCTTTTTTAAACCCGGGAAATGTATGAAATCACCCTCCCTTTTAAGGACACCCTTTGCCCCGGACCCCAAAATTTTGTGGGGGGGAAGTTTAACTGAATTTCTTCTTGGGTTCGTACGATATTCTAGCCACCTTTCCCCTGGCACTGTTTGGTTCCCTCTTCCCTGAGTAGGGTGCCGGGGAAACCCCCTTTTAAAAAATTTTTCCCCCTTGGGAAAGTGCCCTTTTATACTAAGGGGGACTGGGGTTTTGGCCCCCCAAAACACTTTTTAAATGGGCCCCGGGGTTGCTTGAATTTTATTCAGGGTCCCCAACAATTTTACTGCCAGGACCTGGGGTGCTTAGCATTTTAAACAGGGTCCCCAATGTTTTCTCTGCCAGGACCTGGGGGGCTTAGCACACCACTTTGAAACTGGTATGGATTTGTACGACAATTATGTGGCAAACTTTTGTATCAGTGCGTTTCGTGCCAATCTTGGGTGCAATCATGTTAATCTGGCGCAACAGGCCTCTGCAAACTTTGTTGATTTCAAAAGTGTTTTATTACTTTTACACTATAAAAATTTGTTTGTAAAAAACTGCGTTTTTATGTCGTCCTATTCCGACAGCCATAACTTTTTTATTTTTCTGTAAGCGCCGCAAACAATTCACATGTCAATTCTCTTCATGGGTGTACAATACAATCGTATTGTACGAGCGAGGAGATGACGCGTAATCAATAGCTCTCTATGAGAACTATGAGTTACCGTAATTGTGACGCGCATTTCACCGAGTATAAAGCGCTATATGCTGCGAAATGCGTGCGCAATTACGTGCACAAAGACATCGTGTGTACATACCCTTTTGATTCACTCTCCATTATGCAGAAGAGATGAGGATCCTGAATGGTAAATCCGCTTTGTTAACTTCCTTGTGGGTATACTGAACTGGGTTTTCTAAACTGGACAACCCCTTTAGAGAGGCTATGTTCACATATTACATTTTGGTAGCATTTTTAAGTGCATTAAAAATGCAAACAATAAAATTCCATACTTTTTTTAATTAACCCCATTTTTACCTGTGTTCCCGATTAGAGAGGATTACAAAACCACTTGCATTAAAAAAAATGCAAGTGCTTTTTTGTTGCTTGCATTTTTGATGCAGTAGAAAAAGGCAACAAAAACACAATGGGGCAGATTTATCAAGGCAGTTCCAGAATTTTGGAACAATTTGCACCAAAAATTATGGACTATATGCTAGAGAAGCGTGGGCCCCATAGCAAACTTTTGGATGGGGGCCTCTTCCCGCCCCCGACCACGAACATTTAGCATGGCCTCTTAATAAGTCATGCAGTTACTAGATAATACAAGGAGCGAATACCTCACCATAGATATCACCATCATACTGCTACCAAATAAATCCCACTATACCAAGACCAACATTACCAAACATTACATCAGAACACGATCACAAATTACCACCACATAGTGACTGAATAATGCCCCTACACTACTACTAAATAAAGATCAGTATACAAAGAGCAATATTACCGCAACATAGTGGGAAGTTTACCAGTTTGTACAACAGGTCCCCTACAGACTGTATATTACCTCTATTACAGTGACCAAAAGTGTAGATACCAGTTTTACACAGGTGCCCTACAGACTGTTATTACTCTATACAGTGACCATATAGTGGTAGAAAACTTTGTCCCACGGGGCCTGCTGGACATATTAGTGATTACAGTTTTACTTTTTTTGACTCACTGGTGACGTTTCTCTGACAAGTCATTGACGTTCCCTTTTGTTCTGCATCCGGTCCAGACCGCCAATGTGACTTCTCCTTGCCGCCACTCGTCCCTGCAGATTTGGACACAAATATCTTAGAATTATTTACTTTTCCAGCACCTCCCTCACTGTCTCCCACCTCTGTACAAACTTCCCAGGGGTGGGAGAGCAGGAACAGGCCAAAGCTTAGAAGCACAATCTCCTAGAGGGGAGGAACAGAGGACTCACCCCCTGGAGATTGTGTTACAGCTATGGCATGTACCCCTCAGAATCATATTGCCAGGTAGGTAGACCCTATTCGATAGGTTGGTAGGCCCTAGGTAGGTAGGTTGGTAGGCTTCAGGTAGGTAGGTAGGCAGCAGGAGGGCATGCTTTCAGAGGCAGGAGACGCATACCCCATAGCAGCTGCTACGTCTGCTACCCCGGTAGTTCCACCACTGTTTATATCACATTTAGTATGTGTTTTAGACACTTCTGTGCCTTGTACAGAAAAACGGGTGTGGCCTCATTTAATAGATGTGGCTTAAAGGGGGTGTGGCTTTACACGCACCAAAATTTGGTGTGCATGCGGGGTGACAATGCATAACTCATAGCTCTCTATGAGAGCTATGTATTACCGTAATTGCGGTGTGCTTCTCACCGCGTATAACACGCAAAATGTGCGCTAAAATGAGCCGTGTGAACATACCCCTAAGGGCGACATGTATTATAAAGGTCTAGATATAAAACTCTTTGTTGCCCATAGCAACCAATCAGAGCCCATAGCAACCAATCAGAGCAACCCCTTTCATTTCATATAGTGCTCTGAAAAAATGAGCGGAGCTCTGATTGGTTGCTATGAGCAATAAAGAAAGTCTTAGATCTAGACAGTTTTCATACATGTGACACATGTATGAACTTTGGCGCCCACACCTCAATTGTTGTGTAGAATGCACCAGTATGAGACTTCCGGTTCCGGCGCGTGCATGGCCGGCAGCAGTCACTGAGAGCTCCGGCCCCGCTCCGTCTATAACGAGACTTCCCCGCTCCATACCGGCACCTACAGCGGCACTTGTCAGTGCCAAAGCACCGAGGTGCGCTCCGGCAACAAAGCGCATCGTTCAGCAGGGAGCCTGGGCGCAAATAAACACCCGGAGAGACCGGGACGCCGACCCTGCCACACAAGATGGCGCCGGATCCTCCGCGCTCCACAAGGAGTGGACGCGGTCAACAAGCTGCAGCAAAGGCTGAAATGGAGGAGGGGGAGACATACTCCGACTGGGAGAGTCAGGACTCTGAGGTACTAGCCGGCATATCAGAACCGCAGCAAGCCCCTGCAAACACGCAGACAGCCCCACGCACCAGACCACTGACATGGCGACACAAGGGGTTTTAAGTCACGGGATCTGAATTGAGCTGAAGAAACACCCCTGGCTTAAATATCTCCTGTAAAACCGGGCTTTTTGGGGGTGGCCCCAAGTGTTGCCCCTGACATCCTACCTCCTTTTGAGGCCCCATCTCGGCTTGAAAAGGGCAAAAAGTCACTTGGGGGCTGTCTCACCACAAGGAACTGAAAAATCTTTTTGGCCGCATTGGGGAGCGGGAGGAAGGGTTTGGAAAGGGGTTGAAAACGACATTGGGGGGTAGGAGCATAAGAAAGGTTCTCAAAAAAAGACTATGCAAGGACAAGTCTGACCTAGAAAATGGGCCCCCCGCGGAACAACTTAAAGGGGATGGCCCTAAGTGAAATCAACCAGCAAAAGAATTCACGAGATCGCCGGACTACCCCAACAGGGTTTTAGGGGGCCCCCAAAAAGTAGGAGAGCGATGGGATTGGGCCCCCCAAAACCACCCTCAAAGAGGGATGAAAAAGGGCCCCTCGTCTGTTAAGTAAGTTCGGGGATATGCAAAAAAGGGCCCAACTTTTTAAAAAGCATACCGACCCAAAAGGTCGCGCTTTTTTATAAGGGGACAAACTTCTAATTTTTTGCGATTCTCTTGAAGTCTAAAAAAAGGGAAAGGCGTTCTCCAAACTTGCAGGGCCCTGGTCAAGAGGCAAATATTTTAAACCCTAAAACCAGCCACTCTAAAAAATTTTCCGCCCAGGGGGCGCCATTTGCTCCCAATCAGGGAGGAAGCGGGGGAAATTCCTGGCAAAAAACCCCCAAAAGAAGGGGACACAGTGTCATCGGAAAAAAAAGCTCCAGAAATGAGAGGAGAACCGGCGCCAAACCAGCAAGATAAAGCGCACAAGAACAGGAGGAACCTTGCCGACAGCGGGGACTATACCGGACACCGAAAAATTTGAGAGATTTTACCATAGTTAATGGGTTAGGATGTTTTTAATTTTTCCTGAGGTTGATTTTCCCTTTCACCCCCTCCTCGGCGTTACACTGCGGCGAGCACAATAACTTGTGGTTGGGAAAGAAAAATGACTAATTTTGTATAGAAAATGTTCTCTTCCCAGGAATAAGGGTATTGTTTTGGGGGGCAAAAGGTTTTTTGCAAAAGAGACGGGAAAGGGGAAGATAGTTCCTTTATAGTATTTTTTTGTTAAGAGATTTAGGGGGAAAGGCTTTCGCCTCCAAAAAATATGCCAAAAAAAAAGAAGCCCTTAGGCGGGGAAAAAGGAAGGAAAAGGGGGGGAAAAGGGGGTCTTTGTTTAGTTTCTTTCTGGGGGTTGGGGGAGTTGGGGGGGGGAGGATGGTACCTTTAAATTCGGGTATGCGCCTTGGTAAACCAAACAGCATAAATATGGGTTAGTCACATGGAAATAAAGGGGGAAAACCCCCCCCAATAAGGAACGATTTTTGTACGATATCTAAAAATTTTAAAACGACATAGTCTGTTTGCAGGAGTCTCACCTCAGGAAAACGAAGCTCTTTAAAAAATATGGGGGGGAGAGGTGCTGGGATCCCCTTCTGTAGGGGGGGAAAGCAGGGGTAGTTTTTCTTTTAAAAAAAATTTTCCCTATGGGTTGAAAGCGAGAAAGATAGGGAAGGCGTTTAAATTAGAGTACAATTTAAAACCCGGCCGGGAATCTGTGCTATACAATGTTTTGCCCAAACCTCGATAAAACATTCTTCCCCAATTTGGGGAAATTTTTATGAAGGAGAGCCCCAAATAGTGTTTAAATTTGGGGGGGATTTTAATGCGGATGAACGAAACGGAGGATAGAAAACCAAAAAAATTAAACCACAGGGGGCGGGGGGTTTAAGCAGGTCTCTTAAGTTCCTCTGTGATTAACAACTGCAGTGTCTGGCGGCACTTCAACCCCGGAAGGCGGAAATTTACCATTTTTCGCATTTTCATTTACCTGGTCACTATAGCATTTCCTGGAACTCCTCGCTGAGGGGTAGGGGTAGAATAATAGAGATTGGGGTTTAATAATCCGATCATTCCCCAGTGGTGTAATTTAAAAAAATTTCACCCTAGGGTACAGAATTTTGTGCTTTTCCCGGGCCCTTTGGGGTGATGGGCATTTTTAAAGACCTGCAAAAAGGTGGTGGGGAAATGTCGGACAACCAGCCCCCGGGTTCGGCATGTTTTGGGATGCTGGAAAGGCGTGCTAAGAGGGAGGATAAAGTCTTATATGGCTGCAAAAAAAAGGCAATGAGAGGGAAAATTTGTTTAAACAACCGCCCAGCTAACGGCTTTCACGCTTTCCCGGCCTCCCAAAACAAAAAAAAATAAAACATTTGGCCCCGGCTAAAGAAAAAGTTCGAGTTTCAAAAGAAAGATGAAATTTCCTAGGGGACGGTTGGAGCCCCTTGTTTCCCATTTGGTAACAAGTCGGGTCGGTTCCTAGGAACCTGGGCAGGAATGAGGGGACCAGGGGTTTTCCTTTGATTTAAGGATGGGGAAAGGTGCACTTGGGAAAAGGCCCCGGGAAAAACAATTCCATCTTTGCGGAATATTTTAAAAAAATTTTTACCCGCAACCCCATTTGTAAAATTTCCCAAGGGGAGGGAGTCCTTAAAAAATGCAGCTGCAAACCATACTCGAAGAAAAAGGGGCTTGAATGCACCCCCAGTGAGGAGGGAAAAAGCCTTTTATTAAAGATTGCCACCAGCCAAAGCTCCAGGCCTGATGGGCTAAGGGGGACTTTTTTAAAATCCAGAGAAACACACCCCGTTAGTGAGTGTGTCCGAGGCCTTTAAACCAAAGAACACCTGTTTCCCCTTGGGGAACCGCTTCTCACGGGATTACAAAAAAAAAGGAAAGGATCCCCCCCCCAACCAGAGTTTTTAGACCAATTTCATTATTAATCAAGATGTTAAAATTATTTAAAAAAGTAATGGGATTAGGCTATGAGCCAGCTAGGGTTAAAAGGTATGCACAATTAGGGGTTAAAAGGAAGATCGCCGGTTTTTAAAACATAAGGGCAGTTTTCGCAGTCAGGATGATCGAAAGGATCTGAAGGGGATTTACAGGCCTTTCGGAGATTGAGCAAAAGGCCTTTGACAATGTCAAATTGGGATGGTTAATTGGGCTTAATAGGTGGGGCTTCACGGGAAACTTTAGCTTACTTAGCGGCCTGTATAGCACACCACAGCGAAATCTAACGGGGGTTTTATATCAAAATCCCATAGAATACAGAAAGGGGACGCGACAGGGTCCCTCTCTCGCCCATGCTTTTCAACATACCGGAACCCTTGGTGTCTACCGTTTAACTCAGTATCACAAAGGCATCAGAGTAGGGGCGGAGAGGTCAAGCTCCCCTGTTTGCTGGGACCCTGTTTTCTTTCGGAGGGCCCCTTCACCATTTGGAAGGTTTTCTGGAAATTTGAACCCGGTTCGGTGAATTTTCGGGCTTTAAAATTAACAAAACCAATGTAGTTACTAGCCCGGTCAAAAGGACGTCCTATGGTGATGGGAATAAGGTGGTTCATACCCTAACCTATTGGGGGTCAGGTTGGGAAAATTTAGGAGGCTAACCCCCCGGGTAAATTACCCCCCCCTGAGGGAAAATCTGGCTGAAATAGAAAGGTGGAAGATTCCTTTCCATCAGGAAGAGTTCAGCTGATCAAGTGGTCAGTTTTGCGCGGTTTCTTTTTCCCCTCAGAACTTCCACTTTTGCTACGCCACTTAGCTTAAAATTTTAATAACGCTTTTGCAAAAAATTTTTAGGGGGGCAAACATCTAAAATTTGCACAAGAAGCTCACGAGGGGAAAATTACGGGGGGAGTCCAATCCCCCAAAATTTTGGTATACAACTGGCGCTAGTGGAGGGGATTACAAGATTGGTCGAGGACACAAATTTATTTCCATTTGTTCTGGGACTCAACTTGCAGCCCTTTTAGTTTAAAATACCTTCTCCCTTTCCCTTGAAACACCAACACAGAGATTTGGCAGAGTCGGTTTTGAGAGATACTTTTGGGAATGGCGCAGTAAGGAAAATGTTCAAAGACCCCTGTATATCCAAAAAAATTTTTCCCCCCTTGGGAGACACCTGTGTTCAAGGCAGGGACAGAAAAAAGATATTCGATAGCTGGAAAAAAAAGGGATCAAAAAAATTGGGGGATGTCCTTTTCTCTTTTCGGATGGCTCCCGCTTAAAAGGAGGGAATTGGGCGTAAAAACGGTCTTGGCCCCAAACCAATTATTTTTCAATATAAACAAATAGAAAGTTTCTGTTAAACTCAGTCACTAACCCAATCTTTTTGGGGGGTGGGGGAGTTTTTTGAAAATCTGCAAAAGGTAGGTGGGGAGGAACACTATCAGAATAACTTGACACCCGTAATAAAGACATCGAACACAGGAGGGAGTCCTTTTAGGGCTGGAAAAACCCCTCTTTCAGACCCGGGTATTTCGCAGAAAAAACTAAAGGTTTAACCCTAGTGCGACAGGCGGGAGTCAGCCCGGGAAAGGAGGGAGGTTTTGTTTTGGTTAGCTCCAAAAACCCTCATGCATTTAAAATTCCCCTTTTTTGATAAAATCAGACTATCTCCGGGCCGCCGAAAGGGAACCCGAAAAGGCAAACCTCTACCACTGTATGGCTATGCCCCCGCTTCAGGGATTTTGGAGAAGGGTTGGCCCCAATTTAAAAAAAGATGGTGGCACACTCAATCACCATAACCCCCAGGGGTTACTTTTTCCAAACCCCCTAGGGAGTTTAACAGGGGGAGGGGGGGCCCCTTAGGCCCCAAAGGGGATTCATTACACTACTGGCGGCGAAAAAATTTATATTGCACACTGGTCCATCCGGGGGTCCCGGTAATTTTAGGCTTAGTGACGCCTGAAACAGGCATTGTATATGGAAAAAGTGGAGGGGTAAGGGGAAAAGTGGGCCCAAAAAAGGGTAAAATTTCATTAAAAAGGGAAGAATTTATTTCCACTCAATTGGGGACGAGGAGATCAAGGCTATTTTGGATCATTTTTAAATACTCAAATTTTCTATCTGTAGAAAGTCTAAGAGGCCATTAGGGAAATTTAGAGGGAGGGGCTTTGCGCCACAGGAGAGGGGTTTCCGTTGTTTGGGGGGGTGGTTTTGGAGTTGGGGGGGGGGATAGGGTATTTCAATAAAAAAAGGGAAAAAAGGGGGAAACAAAGTCGTTGGGAAGTATACAAACTCTGTGTTTTGTAAATTTTTTCAATCTATGTATGATTCTATGATGACACACGTGATTGACAATTGTAAATGTTTTTGACTTTGTTTCACAAATAAAAATTTTTTTTAAAAAAAAAAAAAAAAGGGAAAGCACCAGTATGTAGGGACCTGTTTTTTGTGGGGCATACATCCCGGGGCATTGTGTTCACTACGGGCAACTTGGATCAGGAGACCCCCTTTTTAAATGGCGCCTATTTTTTCTCAAAGAATCATAATGTGTATTCAAAAAGGTTGTGGGGCGACCCCCGAAAAGCCCCCGCATGTTGGGCTTATTTAAAAGGGCCCCGGTTGCCCTAATTTTTTTTGTGTGTCTGTCATACATCGGAGAACAGGGCTGCCCCGTTTTTTTACTAAAAGAAACCAAATCCACACAGCTCCTACAACGTCCTCTAAGGGGCCTTAGTTTGATGTCTGAGTAGCTGTTTTTTGTCCATAGCAACTGATAAGCAGTTACTCTTGTAAAAACAGATACCAAAAAAAAGGTTTTTTTCCCCCTTTCTTTTTAAAACAAAAAAAAAACAGGGTGTCATGAGATGGCTGGAAGAAGGGAAAGATATTCACAGTACAGCAAGGGATCCTAAGGCTTGTAGTTTTAGGGTATGTTCACACAGTGTAATTGTGGGGAGTATTTCGGCACGTAATGGTGCTGCAATATGGCCAAAATATGCCCCACAATTATGGTAATTCATAACTCTAATTGAGAACTATGAATTCGCGACATTTTCCCCTGGCATATAATATGCTGTGGGGAAAACAATTGACATGTAACTTCTTCTAGGCGCTTATGCGTCGGGGAGAGTGAAAGTGAAAGGGATCCGGCTGTCGGTCTCTTAGAAGTACGCGCTGGCTAAAACACCTGCCGCCATGTGAATATATCCTTAGGAGCCGTTCACATGGCACATTGCACATACCGGTCAGAAATCAATATTTGGTGGAATAACCATGATTTTTTCATTCAAATTCCTTTTGGCCTATTCCTAGCATTTGTTTTGCAATTCAGTTTGTCCTATAGCAAGAGGATTGTGAAGACCACAGCAGTGTTTTTTATACTTTCCTTCATTAAATAAGATGGGGTTCAGGTGATGACATCGTCAGAAGCACATTTAGTAGAATGAGGTGGACTTTGGTTGGGATTCACCTGACACTGGAATGGAATGGCCATCAGACATGTAGAGATGCAGATTTTTATAAAACTGGGCAGTTGTCTCTTAATTTTTTCCAGAGCTGTATACTTAGGGTATGTTCACACAGTGTCTTTCAGGACATATTTCGGGGCGTAGTTACACCCCGAAATACTTCCTGTAATCACGGTAATCATAGCGCTCATAGAGAGCTATGAGTATCAGCCATCTTCCCCACTGTGTACCGATAGAAGTGATAAAGTGATATCTATGTCACTTTTTCTGGCGTATACGTGGCAGAGATAATGAAATTGACTTGGGCTGGCTGTGGGCCACCCCTCCCCCCTCCTCTCCTGTGCCTTAGAAGAACACGCTAAGCAGCACGGTATGCTTAACACACGGCATCTTTCGGTGCACACAGGTACACGGCGCAAGACACCGTATGAACATACCCTAAGGCTAGGTTCACACGGTGTAATTGCGGCGTGTACAGTAGGGCCGCAATTAGGCCGGGTGATTTGGGAGCTTGCGCTGATCAGCGTGTACTCCCGTGGCGTGGGGGGGGCCCATATACATTCATTACTCGCGGCACGTATTCGCCGCAAGTAATTGACATGTTACTTATCTCCCCGCGCTTACAATTTGATCGTATTGTACGAGTGGGGCGGGGAGGCGTAATCCATGGTTCTCTATGAGAGCTATGGATTACCGTAATTATGGGGCGCATTTTGCTCGTATTAGGCTATGTTCACACGGCTTAATTGCGGGACGTAATTACGCCCCGCAATTACGCCGTGTGGATGGGGGGCGGGGCGGGAGCGGGGGAGTGAGCAGGGGGCCGGCACTTTGCCGGCCATAGACAATCACTGCTAGCGACGCGTATACGCCGCTAGAAAGTGACATGTCAATTATCTCCCTGCCCGGCGGATTCGCCGGGCGGGGAGAGGAGACGTAATCCATAGTTCTCTATGAGAACTGTGAATTACCGTAATGAATGGGCCGTTTTCGGCCCGTAATTGGCGCACTTCGGCGCGTAATTACGGACCGAAGTACGGCCCATTTTAAGCCGTGTGAACATGCCTTTAGAGTGCATGTACGCTGCAAAATGCGCACCGAAATTTGCCCGTGTAAACATACCCTAAGAGTTACTGACAAGGAAGAAGCCCTGTGCCAGGTCTGCAGAGCACATAGCTGTGTGTGTACATCAAAGATAAAATCATACAGCAGCTAACAGTGTGTCTTGGCAGCCTGTACATTTTTCTCTTGTGATAGAAGCATCTTGTCGTGACATATACAGTTCTGTTGGATCACATTTATAGCCAGACATCCTACTTGGACAGTGTCATTGATTTTCACAACCCCTACATCAAAAATTTTCCTGTAATAGGTTCAGCTAGGAATAGGAGCTAGCAGAGCTGAAATGTCAGTCACTGCTGTAGACCCACCCACAGCCTGCACAGAAAGGGAGAGGGTGAAGAGTAAAAAAAAGCTAGAAGAGACAACCCCTTTAAGTTAAAGTTCTATGTACAGGGTTAAAGGAGATAGTTACAAATTGTATAAGAGTATTATATCGCCTTGCCCAAATTTCATGCTTTGGGGCAGTCCCAATGTCAGAAATCCCTTCACATTTTTGTTTTAATATTTTTACCCCCCCCAGTGTTTCTGGCTCAGATTGGAAGCTTGATGGGGTTTTTGGGAAAAGAGGGATGAGGCGCAGCAAAATCTTTTTATTCGCTAGTGTCTATGGTCTATTCTTTGAACATGAAAATTACAGCTGTCTAAGAATTTTATTAGAATAGTCAAAGAAAACATAGCTTAAATGAGTCAAAAATCAACTTTGATTAGAGCCAAGTACATGTATAAACAGAGACAGAGGGGAAAAAAAACACTTTATAACGCGGGAATGGGACTTTAGGGACAAAATGTTCATTATGGGAGACACGCTTTGTTTTTGAAACTCAATGGCTTTGAACTCTGAAATTCTCATTTATTCTGAATTTCTTGCACTGGACTAATATGACCCCTTCTATAACAGTTAATAAAGAACAGAAATCTGCAGCACTGCTATGTCTGTCACTTGGGGGGGGTGCGGGGGGCTATAATTCACCCCCAACACACAGACGTTGACATAAACATACAAAAGGGCTTCGAAAAAAATCTGCTTTAAAATTTAAAATTTAAATATATTTATAAAAATGTAGCGGGCCCAAGGCATTAAGATTTTAAAGGGGGAACTAGGACATAGATATCCCCCCCTGCGAGGACACACAAGCTAGTGTCAGACCTCTGTTTCCCGCGCTGTGCCCTGGGGCAGTTGTTCCCCAACTCCACCCTCAAGGCACACCAAGGGGCATGTTTTCGGGTTTCCCCCACAGAACAAGGAAATATAATCACCTGTGCGGGAATGCATGCAATAATACTTCGTCACCGACAATAATACTTCACCTGTGAAATGCTAAGGAAAGCCAGAAAAACAGACCTGTTGGTGTCCCTTTGAGGACTGGGTTGGGAACCTCGCCTTTGGGATTTCACAGGGTCAAATTTCGCACGCTTTGCTCGTTTTTGCCTCAAATCAGCAAATGTACGGAAAAATTACGGTATTTCAAGTTCTCCCCGCTCGACAATACGTCGCGTGGGGAGAAAATGACATTCAAATTTCTTGCAGCGTTACGCGCCGGAGTAATGAAGGTCTATGGGCCCGGGGGGCATCCGGGGGTACGCGCATTCAGCGCCTCCCAAACACCCGCATAATTGCAGCCGTACTGTACCCCCCCAATTACGCCATGTAACATATCCTATTCGTAAGATGCTGTATTTTTAGAGCATTTACCCCCCCAAAACTTTTTCATGAGCGGGGTCGCCCCGCCCAAACAGTTATTACATGTTTTTTTACCTATTCAAAGTAATAGATTTGTCATTGGGTGGGGGGGCTACCTCAGGGGGCGGGGTTTGAAAAAAAAGACTCTTTGAATGACTCTACTGGCTGAAAACTGCAGATTTTTAGCATTAAACTCTAAAACTACAGCATCGTACGAATAAGGCTATGTTCACACGGCTTATTCTAGAACTAAATTTCCCGCCAAATTTGCACCATAAAAACGTCCCAGTCATTTTCGGGAAACCACAGTTCTCTAGGAAAATATGGATTTAAACTCCCCTCCCGCTCGACAAAACGCCAAAACGGGGAGAGAAAATGACAAGTAAATTATTCCTGGCTATACTTTCCAAGAATAATTAAAAGTCTATGGGCCCGGGGGGCGGGCCCCCCCCCGCCCCCTTCCCGTTTCGCCCCTCCGTAAATTGGGGGGGGAAAAAAATGTCCCCAATTTAAATCTTTTTGAACATAGCCTAAGGGGCACAGTGTGGAAACAGCAGGTTTTGACACAGTTGTGCGGGCCCACAAACAAGGGGGACACAATCTATGTGACAGGTTCCATTTAAGGGGAAGGGTGCAAAGTGTGGGTTTTTGGGTTGGATTTTGATACGGGCCAAATCACCGGGTGGATGCTGCTGTAGAATTTTTCAATAGCCAAAAAATTTAAAAAAAAATAGGGGTGGTGTCTTTCCCGAGCACTAAAAAAATTCAGGGAGTAAAAAATTTAAACTGCTAAAAAAAAAAAAGGGAAAATTTTCGTTCATAAAAAATAAATTTTTTTTAAACTGTCCACAAAAATTTTTGTTAAAAATTGTACCAAAGCATCACAATGACTCAAATTTTTAAAGGGGTGTAATAAACAAAAGAAACCAGCAGCAACCATATGAATCACGCACTATAATACTACATCATGTTAAAGAACCAACGGTGCCTTAAGTGCTGCCTTAAGTGGGGCAATTAGAGGTATGCTATCCCTCACAGACTCCCAATGGGGCTGCACGGCCCCCGAAAGCCTAACCATTTTAAAGGGGGAAATAAGAAAATTTTTTCCTCCCGACACCATTTTTTTTGTGGCATTAAAAAGCATAGAATGCGCCTGAATATTAACCTGTTCTACTGCGGATCCCCTTGCTGGTTTTAGGTAAACCACTTTTTAAAGGGGGGTTTTTCCATGAAGTAAAATTTAAAGTGGGGGGCTTGAAAAAGAAATAAACTTTTCACCCTTCATTTAATTAAAAAAAAAACTGGACCATTTTTGGGGTTTTGCCCGCCCTTTTGTGATCCATTTTTACAAACTCGTCTCCCGGGGGAAAAACCAGGGCTGAGAGCCCCTCGGTCCTGTTCGCACAAGCTCAGACTCACTTCTCCTTTCAGGCAGCTACTGAATGTTTCAAACCCCAGGTGCTGTCATTCTACTCCCGTCCTCGTTACCTTTTAGTAATTAGTCAAACAGTGCAAATAAATAAAAAAGAAACCTCAATGAGGTCTGTGCATTGATAAAGGGGAAAAAAAAAAGACAGGTTTGGTTCTTGAGGGATTTGAACCTAGGTCCTTGTGCTGTGAGGCAAAAACTTTATCTCTCAGCTACTCACAGTGCTTTAAATAAACAGACCTTTCTTTGACTACAGAGAGGAAAGGCCTGGTGATGTCATCCTACTGGGTCACATGATATGCAATTCAAACACATCACACGCCCCCTTCTGAGTAAACAGAGCTGAAGAACTGGATGCAGGAGGTATGAAATGAGATTGTGGCAAAACCCCTTTAAGTGCTCTACCTGTTACAGCAGTAATGCACCTGGATTTGCTGTTCAAAAGTTATAAATATGTAGATTTGTACGGTTGCAGTGTGACACGCCTCCACAGGCACTTTACAATGCGCCTCATTTTAGAGTGCGCCTGATTAAATATATAGCGAACAGGGTGCAGCCCCGTTTATCCATGTCGCCTTAAGTAACCACCCTGTTTTGTTGTTCTGATGAACCTTTGAGTTTTATTGCTGTGTCAGAACCTGAGGCTATCAGAGTTTTATTAGTAATCTACTGGATTACTTTGCCCCCGTGTAACACATATGATCGGTTTTATTGTTAACAAAAAAGTTCTAAAAACTTTACATAAAAATAATTAGGTGCAAACATTGACTCAATCAGCTGTAAATGGCAACATAAAGGGGTTGTCTAGTTTAGGCAAACTATTTTTAAATATGTTTTTAAGACATTCTGAGTTAATAGAGAAAGTAATTATTTGGGACCTCGATCAATTAGGCAACCGTCTCTAGAGGACCTTGTAAGGGCATGTCCCCATGGCACGGGGTTTGCGGCCGGGTTTTCAGACGGTTTGTGGTTCTGCAGACTGTCTGAAAAACCGTCCGCAAACGAACACAACAAGCTTCTGTGGAAAACCCGTGCAGCAGTCCCCACTACACGGGTTTTCCACCCGGCGGTTTTACTGCTGGCCGCCCGGAAAACATTCAACATGCACATTCTTCCGTCCGGTTTTTGGATGGAATATGAGCATGTGATTGGGAAGGGGGAGGGCTTTTCTCCGCTCATCGCAGAGAAAAACCGTCCCCCCACTGCCGTGGGGACAGCACACAAACTGGACAAATACCGGTCAGAAAAAATGGACTGGTATTTGTCCATTGCCGTGTAAACAGCCCCAAAGAGTGCTCTAGTGAGGTATGTGGGCTATTGTTGGTACTACGAGGCAGTAACGGCACATCAAATAACTCAGGCAGACACAGTTTTTCCAGATCAACACAAGCAAGCTTTTTAATCCAGAGAGGCACTGAAAGCTTGACAGTGTCAAAACAATAAACTGGAAAACAAATTGACAGTACTCACTGAGAGGCATCATTCTTAAAGGGCGGTATTGATTAGCACCACATGATCCAAAGTCTCTGTCCCAAAATCAATGTAGAGAACAACTGGTTCAGAGGAACTTACAGGAACTGGAACGTACAGGGTCAGAAGCTAGATTGAGATGACATGGTAAACAGCCAACTAGAGTAAACATTTGGACCATCCAGTGTGTGAGTGTATATATATATATATATATATAAAATATATATATATATATATATATAATATATATATATATATATATATATATATATATATATATAAAACTGACATGAAAAAGTGGCAAAAAACCAAAAAATCTCTGCTATGAGTAAGAAGCTATTGGTTTGAAATGCGTAAGCGACAGGCTGCTGGACATTTTATACATTATAATAGCTGTGGTTTTTATGGCATTTTTTCAATCAAACTGTGTATTTTTTATATATATACTAGATGGTCTTGATATTTACTCCTCTTTTTCTGTTTCATTATATATGACTCAGGGATGCCACCAAGCCTTTTTGGGTTTACCATTGGTTTGACAGCTGTGGTGAGTAAAAACTTGTTTTTTCTACTTTTATATTAAATAAAGTATACAAAATTCAAGTAACCAAAAAGTATTAAGACGATAAAAAGATAAAGGCTCTTTTAATAGACAAATCCTGCAAGTGGATGGTAAAATGTAAAGCCCAGGTCCCAAAGAAGAGATGCAAAAAATTATAAGAATTGTCCTTTTTGGGCCGGGGTTTTGACCAATATTGGGGAATAAATCTAAGTTCTATGGAATGTCGCAAAGAACAAGTGATATCATTGAGGTACTTTGTGCAGCTAATGGTTCGTCATGAATCAAAAGGTTGCGCGCTCATGAATACAGCTTCAGTTACTAGGTCGCTTCCCCCGCTGTGTGTAGGCGATGATGGCTACATTTTGCTAGAAGTATACAAGGGGGGCATTCTTTTTATTCATTTATAAAGCGGGAAAGTCCAGAGACAATTTCCAATAAGCAGTAAGTCAATAGCTATTCCATAAGTCCATGTTATTTCACTCCAGATGAAATCTACTTTGTGTATTGTGAAACCCATGTTGCAAAACACTAAGTATGTGTATTGTCACCAAGTTTAGTCTTATGTCCTGTTTAGGCTTCCAGTGACTTTTCATCTGTATTCTTCAGGTGCTGCCATTTTGCATTATAAGCCAATACTCAATCAAATAGCTAACAAAAGGACAAAAGACCAGAGGATGAATAGATGTCATGGGACCAGTGCTATACTAATACAATGCTGGTGTCTATGGATTTATTTTTAACATTTTGCAACAGCTATGTGGTGGTGATATGTGGTCATGGTGTGGTGGTACTATTCAGTCACTATGTGGTGGTGATATGTGGTCATGATGTTGTGGTATTATTCGGTCACTATGTGCTGGTGATATGTGGTCTTAGTAGGAAATTGGTAAAATTAGCCTTGGGATGCTGGTTTTGTGTAGCTGTATTATTTGGTAACTGTATGACTATTATTTAGTATTTTTATACATAGAACTTTGTGTTAAAGCTTTTTGTTTATTCGGGCTCTGGTTGCTGGTGATGCACTGTGTCACAGCGTGGCGTAATATGTTAGGGAGAGGGGGGAAAGTCTGCTTCCGGCTCACCAGAATACTCTGTGTAACACATACAATTAGTCCCTGGCGCCACCGCCAGTTTCCAAGGTCCCAAGCAAATAGCTTAGCGACCAGTATTGACTTGGGACCTTAAGGGCTGGCGGATGGTGGCGGCACCGGGGATAACTGAGTTGTGTGTAATGTCGGGAAATCTCAGATGGGCTGATTAGAGCTAACTAGAGGGCCGGATGTGGTCCAAGGGCCGTACAATGCCCAGGTCTGCTCTGTCATACAACCCTATATATGACAGAGCTCACCTTCTCTTCCTCTATCATATAACCCTATATATGACAGAGCTCAGCTTCTCTCCTCTATCATATAACCCTATATATCACAGAGCTCAGTTTCTCCCCTTTTCAATAACCCTATATACCCAGGCTCGTTCTCCTCTATCATATAACCCTCTATACACAGAGCTCAGCTTCTCTCCCTCTATCATATTAACCCTATATAAACACAGAGCTCAGCTTCTCCTTTTATCATATAACCCTATATCACAGAGCTAAGCTTCTCTCCTCTATCATATAACCCTATATATCACAGGCACAGCTTCTCTCCTCTATCATATAACCCTATATATCACAGAGGTCAGCTTCTCTCCCTCTATCATATAACCATATATATCACAGCTCACCTCCTCTCACCTCTATCATATAACCCTATATATCACAGAGCTCAAATCCTCTCTTCTCTATCATATAACCCTATATATCACAGAGCTCATATTCTCTCCTCTATCATATAACCCTATATAGGTAGATCTTGTGCAGTTTAACCCCTAGAGAGGCAGACAAAACAGAAGAGGAGGGGGGGGGGACGGGAGACACAAAGGCGCACACAAATAGTGCGGTATTATAAATAAAAATATAATAAAATTTATAGCATCAGGCTGCTCACCTGAACGAGTTGTACTATAATGGTACAACTCATATATAGGTATAATTCCAATCGCAGAGCCGCTGGTCACTTTGATGCATTTGTCTTCCGCACAAAGGGGTCCAAGCAGGCTCGGACTGGGCCGCCGGGGGACCGGGGAATCCCCCAGTGGGCCACCCCTGAGCCGCTGGGGGCCCCGGAGGCAGTGCCGTCGCTCCCCGGGGCCCGTCTGCGCATCCGGTCCCTGGACGCCCGGGACCCGCGTCCCGAGCGCCCAGAGACCGGCCCGGGAGTTGGGGACTAAGGTCCCCGACTCCCGGGGCTGCGCGGTGTCCAGCAGGGCACAGCGCCACTAGCGCTGATCTCCCTGGCAGGCTGAAGGCGTTAGGCCTTCAGCCTGCCGTGCGCCGGCCCCTTCTGCTGACGTAGGCGGCACTTCACATCACCGCGCCGCCTATGCAGGGCGGCAGGAGCCGGCGGCCGGAGCAGGAGCCCGAGCCAGGTAAGTGGCTGTTTGTTTTTTATTTATTTTTTTTTTAACTATCTACAAGGGGATCCTGACTAAAGGGGGTCCCTGGCTACAAGGGGGGGGCCCTGGCTACAAACAGGGGGGGCCCTGGCTACCTAAAGGGGGCCCTGGCTACAAGGGGGGCCCTTGGCTACCTAAAGGGGGCTCTGACTACAAGGGGGGCCCTCCTGGCTACCTAAAGGGGGCTCTGACTACAAGGGGGGCCCTGGCTACCTAAAGGGGGCCCCTGGCTACCTAAAGGGGGCCCTGACTACAATGGGGCCCTGGCTACCTAAAGGGACGCTTTGACTACCTAAATACTAAAGGGGCCCTGACTACCTACACAGTAGCTAAAGGGGGGCCCTGACTTCCTGCACACTAGCTAAAGGGGTCCCTAACTGCTTGCAGCCTATATAAAGGGGACCCTAACTACCTACAGCTTACCAAACTGGGAGAAAACCCATACCCACAAAATGGGGGCCTTGCCTATTTGCCTACCTACCTGGTCTTGTTCCCTACCTGGTTAATAATTGAGAGGGCACAGCTCATAGTTGTGCATTTCCCAGGGCTTAGTCCTCTCCCCCCCCTTCCAACCCCCTTAGGATACTAACCTCAAATTATTTTTTGACCCGCTCTCCCACCCCGGGGAATTTGTAAGGGGGGGAGTAAAAAAAAGAGATGTGGAAAATTGGGGATTCTAAGATATTTGTGTGTAATTTCTGCAGGAAAAGAGTGGTGGCCGGGACAAATCATCAGGGGGGGGTGGAACGGATGCAGAGGAAAAGGGAATAAGAAGATCATGAAAGAAGGAAAACCTCTCAGATAGGACGTTCCGGTGGTCCCCGATTTTTAGGGGTTATTTTACTTTTATATTGGATCAGTGCTGTATTCACTTAATGTTGTGACCTGAGCTGGTGTTACCCCATATGGGGTGTTGTGGTTTTACCCGAAGGGGGTCTGACCTTATGGGTCTCTTTTGGGGGGTGTTGTAGGGTTTTACCCGAGTGGTGTCTGACCTCTATGTGCTCTATATGGCGGTGTTGTAGGTTTTACCTGAGGGTGTCTGCCCACCCGGGGGTCTCTATTGGTGGTGTTGTGGTTATACCTGGGTGGGTTTGGCCTTATGTGTGGTGTTGTAGGTTTCATCGGCGCCGGTTTTAATCCAGCGTACATGTGTCCCTGATTGACCCCGTGATAGAGTTAATTTTTTTTTGCTGGTGTTTATTTTAGAAGGTGGTGAGGGCGTGCCAAAGGGGAAATGGAGGGGGGTTTGTATGTGGGTGGAGGGGATTTGTTGTGGGTGGGGGGGTATTGTTTTGGGGTGGGGGGGGAAGGATGGAGCTCTTAGCCCTGTGTTTTGATAGTTAGATGTGACATGTTTCTAACTTGCTATTGTCCTACACAATACGTTCTGTTTTGCACACTTATTTTTGGGGAAAATGGGCGGTTTATGTCCGAGGGCCCCTAAAATTTTTTGTACAGAGGGGGGCCCAAAATAAAATTTTCCCCCTGGGCCCAGACCCCCCAGTCCACCGGGTAAGGGTTGATACTCAGAGGCCCTTTTAAAAACTGCCAAATTCAAAGGATTCCCCCCAGCCACCAAAAGTACCCCCCTCCAGTCAAAAATTTCCCACTATGGGGGACATTTTGAAGTCGCGGGTCGGGGGCGCTTTTCCGCTTTTTTTCCAGCGAAAATTTGGGCCCGATTTATTTCCGGGCGGGGCGCGCTCATAATACTATGTAAAGTCCGCCGCTCCTCCCATTTTACCGGGGCGGGCTTTGGCGCATGCGGCGCTCCCGAATTTCGCCGCCCCCGAGCTAGTGCACTTAAAAATGGGGGGAAAAAAGTCCCCTCCCCATTTGGTGGGGCGCAGTGGGGGGCTCCCCCATAATTCCCCCCCCGGAGGTAGCAACTCATACATCGGGGAAAAAGTCCGCCGCGCCCGCCAGTGGTGTGGGGCGCAATGCGGGGGCGGGGCGCCATAGATTCTCCGCCGGAGGTAGCACACTCAAAACATGCGGGGGGGAAAAGCCGCCGCGCCCCCCCGCCAGTGTGTGGGGGGGCAGGGCGGGACGACCCGAAAATCTGTTTTGATGCGAGACAGGCGGGGAAAACAGCGAGAAATCACCCCAATCGGTGGGGGAGTATAAATCAAAAATCGCCTTTATAAAGGCGTTAAACATTCTCAAAAAAAAGCTCAAACCTCAAATAAAAAAACATAAAACAAAATCATTTTCCCAAATATCCAAATTCAAGAATTAGGATATTGGAAGTTGCCCGGGAAATACAGTAATTAAAAAATTCTGAAAGCTATTCTGATTGGCCTTTTCCCGACCAATCAGTAGGAGCGACAGTGAACCTTAAAACCTAAGAGAACTATTACCAATTGAATCAAAGGTGGGACAGTTAAAATACAGTAAAAAGGCAGAATAAGCTGATTGGCGAGCTAGGGGGGGGTTTGGGCCCCACAAATCAGAACGAAGCTACTTCCCCCTTTGTAGTCTAGGGAAAATTTCGAAATGCAATCTCCCCGCTCGCCCCGTGTGGCATGGAGTATTAATTTAAAAAAATTTTTTTATTAGTTGTACAAATTCCCCCAAAAAGAGCTGAAACCTTCTAAAAACATAAATAAATGAAATCCCAAACAACGCGTTTGTCCCCCGAGCTGGGTAATAAGGAATTGCAATAGGAAAATTTGCGGGAAATCAGTAATTCAAATTGTGGAAGTTTCATTGGTCAGCAGAAGCCAGCCAATCAGAATGGACGCAGTGCCCCCTTAAAACCCAGGGGAAAAAATAAAACCCAAATAAAAATCCAAGGCGGGGACAGTTCAAAATACAGAAAAAAAGACGATAAGAGGATTGGTGAGCTAGGGGGGGACTCGCCACTTAGCCAACGAGGCGAGTACTTTCTCGGGTTCTATGGGGAAAAAAAATTCCGACGCCTGTGTTTGGCTAATTTAAAAAAGGGCCGCCGTTTTTGGCAATGGGGGGAGCGAGCGACGCTCCTATGGGTTTTTTAACGCAAATTTAAATAAAACTGTACTGGGGGGCCCAAATCAAAAATTTTAAGACTACAGAAGTTGTCCCGATGTGTATATAAAATGAAAAATTGGGGGGGAACGAAAAAAAATCATCAAAAAAATCATGTTATTTTTTTATTTTTGTTTTTGCCAGGTCAATATATGGGTGCAAGAAAAAAAAAAGAAATAAACTGATTTTATTGATTTAAATATTTTTTTTTCTTACCCCTTTTTTTTTTAATCCGGGAAAATTTGTGTTTAAATTTTTTTGGCCCTTTAAGGGTTTTTTTCTTCATAGGGAAACCCAAAGGGGCCCCCCCCTCCCATTGGCCCCTAACCCCCTTTTTTTAATTCCAATCCCACCCCCCCTTTTTTTTTTAAACCTCTATAAAATGGCTGGCCTTGAGGCAAGGAACCCCCCCGCCCCATCCCTTTTTTTTTCTTTTTCGTTTTAAAATTGGGAAATTTTTAAATTTTTTTTTAAAATTTTTTTTTTTTGGGGGGGGGCCCCCCCCTTTTTTGGATTCTCCCCAAAAAAGGGGGGCCGTCCTCCTTTTTCTATCGCTTTTAACCCCCCCAAAAAAAGGTTTTAAAAAAAAACATTACGTTTTTTTCCTCATGGCCCCCTTTCCCCGGGGAAAACCGGGTTTTGGGGGGGGGTTTTTTTGGGAAAGGGGGTTACCCCAAAGGGGGTTAAATTTTTAATTCCCCAAAAAAAAAATTTTTTTTTATTTAATAAACCACCCCCCTTTTTTGGGGGGTTTTTTTCCTTTTTTTTAATACAAAAAAGAAGTGCTAAACCCCCTTTTTTGGGTTGTGCCCCCCCCTTTTTGCCAAAAACCCCCTTTTTTTCTCTTTTTGTTTTTAACCCCCCCTTATTTTTTTTGGTTAAAATTTCCCCCTTTTTTTTTAAAATTTTTTTTTTCCCCCCCTTTTGTTGGAAAAGGGGAATTTGGGCCCCCACCTTGGGCCCCTTTTTTAAATTTTTTGGGGGTTTTTTTCTTTTTAATTTCCCGCCTTTTGACCTGAGGACAATTTTTTTTGGTTTTTTGTTTGGTTTTTTTCCCCTTTCTATTGGGGGTTTTCCCGAAATGGAAAGTTTTTTTGATTTGTTTTTTGGAATTTAAATTTTTTTTGTTTGGGGTTTTTAAAAAAGGTTTTTTTTTTTTTATTTTTTTTTGGGGGGTTAGGGAAAGTTTTTTTTTTAAAAGGGTTTTTGGAAATTGGGGGGGGGGGGGAAAAATTTTTGGTTTTTTTTTTTTTGGGGGGTTTTTCCCGCCCGCGGGGGGTTTAAAAAAAAGAAACCGGGGGTTGGGGGGGGGGGGGGTGGGGGGGGTTTTTTGGGCCCGGGGGTTGGGGGGGGGAGAAAAGGGGGGGCTCCCCCCCGGGGGGCCCCAGGGGGGGGGTAGTTTTCCCCGGGGGGGGAAAGGGGGGAAGGGAACAACCCACACCGGGGGGGGGGGGGGGCAAAAAAAAAAGGGTAAAAACCCCCCAAAGCGAAAACCCTTTTCTTTTTTTTTGGGGGTAAAAAAAAAAAAAAAGCAATTGGGGGGGGGGGGGTTTCCCCCCCGGGGGTGTTTGGGGGGGTTGGACCGGGGCAAAAATTCTTGGGGGGCCCAAAAGATAAATTTTTTTGCGGGACAAAAAAAAAAAAAATTTTTTTCCCGGGGGGCCGGTTTTTTAAAAATTTTTTAAAAGGGAAAAGGGGTTTTGGGGAAAAAGGTTTAAAGGGGGGGCGGGGGGGGGGGGGGGGGGGGGCCAGGAGGGGGTTTTTCCCTTTTAAAAGGGAGGGGGGCCCCCGAAATTTTTAAAAAAGGAAGGGGGGGTTTGAAATTTCCCTTTTTGTTTTTTTTTTTTTTGTTTTTTTTTTTTTTTGGTTTTTTTTTTTTTTTTTTTTTTTGGGGATTGAAATAAAGTTTTCTTTTTTTTTAAAATTTTTATTTTTTTAAAAATATTTTTTTTTTTTTTCCCCTTTTTTTAAATCTTTTGGGGAATTTTTTTTTTTTTGATTTTTGGTTTTTTTATTTTGGTTATTTTTATCCTTGGCGGGGCGTAAACTAAGAAGCCAGGGCCCCCCAAAACAAAATTTTTGGGTGCCCCCCCCCCCCCCACCTCCCGCCCGACCATGTACCAGGCCATGCTTTTGATAATGTAGATAAGGGGTAAATCCCCACCATACATCTCACCAAATTTCTGCTACCAATCAAAATCCCATAACTAAGGACCGCATACCATAACGCTACTCATATGGACCCTTTTTACCGCCAGAAACGACCACAAATTTCCACCAATGTGCTGAATAATAAACCCACACTATTCTGATCGTACAACAAAGACCAATCTGTTTTAAAATAAAATAATAATTAGTGACCATTAGTGGGTTTACTGTGTACACAGGCTTGCAGACTGTATTTTAACCCCCCATACAGTGACCATTAGTGGTAGCCACCATGTAACAGGCTCTGAGATGTTATAAAACCACCATACAGTGACCTATGGGAGCCACCAGTGTAACAGGTCTGCGATGTAATTACCTCCAAAAGTGCCTATGTGGTAGATAGCAGTATACACAGGCTGCGACTGCATATTACCTCCCCTCAGTGACCAATAGTGGTGATATCATATACACAGGTGCAGACTGCATTTCCCCCATACGTGACCATATATGGTGATAGCGTATACACGGCTGGACTGCATATTACCTCCAACATGACCCTATAGTGGGAATAGCTGTACACAGGCTCGCAGAATATACTG
>JAODAL010015524.1:50000-83588 GCA_025379985.1 Phyllomedusa bahiana
GGAAAAAAGGTTTAGTTATTTTTAAAGGGGAGCATTTTTTTTTGTTTTAAAAGTATTTTATTGCACAAAAAAAAATTCCTTCGAAAAAAAGAGGTTGGCGTAATTTTTAATGGAGGTGCTCCCTTGGTGGCTGGGGCGCTGGAAACCTTTGAATTTGGCAAACTTTTCAAAGCGGAAAATCTGAGTATATAAACCCTTTTTATCACAGACCTCAGCTTCTCCCTCCCACATATAACCCCCATATATCCCAGAGCTAGTCCCCTCCTCATCATATAACCCCATATATCCCAGGCTCAGCTTCTCTTTCCCCTATCATATTAAACCCCATATTCACAAAAGCTCCTTTCCCTCCCCATTATATAACCCTTATATCACAGAGCTAGTTCTCTCCCCCTATCATATTAAAATTTTTTATATCGCGAGCTCAAATTCCCCTCCTTATATAAAACCCCCAGTTCTCTCCTCTATCTGGGAACCCTATATATCCCCAGGGCCCCAGTTCTCCCCCCTTTCATATAAACCCCATTATAACCCTCAGCTTTTTTCCTTTTATCATATAAACCCCCCGCTTTCTCCTTTTATCATATAACCCCATATATCACAGACCCCAGCTTCTTCCTCTATCAAAATAAACCCCAAAAATCCCCAGAGTAAACTTCTCTCCTCTATCATATAAAACCCCAAAAAATCACAGAGCTCAGCTTCTCTCCTCTTTCATATAATTTTATATCACAGAGCTAGCTTATCTCCTCTTTCATATAAACCCTATTTTATCACAGAGTCAGTTCTCTCCCTTTTTTCATAAATCCCATATATCATAGAGCTCAGCTTTTCCTCTATTCAAACCCCATAAATCACAGAGTTCAGCTTCTCTCCCTCTATTATATAAAAAACCTATATATCGCAGAGTTTTGCTTCTTTTCCCCTATCATATAAACCCCCAGCTTCTTTTCTATCATGTAAACCTATATTTACAGGGCCTCGCTTTTCTCCCTTCCCATCATATAACCCCCTATATAAACCCCCCAGCTTTCTCCCCTAAACATATAACCCCTATAAATCACCCGACCTCAGCTTCTCCCCCCTATCATATTTAATTATTTTCACAGGCCCAGCTTTTCTCCTTATAAAATAACCCTATATATCCCAGAGCTCAGCTCCTCTCCTCTAACATATAACCCTATTATACAGAACCCCGCTTTTCTCCCTCAAAAATTAACCCCTTTTATCCGAGCTCAGTCTTTTCCTCTATATTTAAACCCCTTTTATCACAGAGTTCAGCTTCTTCCCTCTACATATAAACCTAATATCGCAGAGCTCAGCTTCTTCCCCTTTCATATAAAACCCCCAGCCCTTTTCTCCTCTATCATGTAAACCCCATATATCACAGACCTCCGCTTCTCTCCCTCTATTAAAATTAAAACCCCATATATAACCCCCAGTTCTTCCCCTTATCATTAAAACCTTTTTTACACAGACCTCCCGCTTCTCCCCTTTTCCCTTAAACCCCAATATTTACAGAGTCAGCTTCCTCCTTATCATATAACCCCATTAACACAGAGCTCGCTTCTCTCCTCTTTTTCCTATAACCTTATATATCAAGAGCTCGCTTAAACTCCCCTATCCCTATAAAACCCCATATATTCCCCAGAGGCTCCCGCTTCTCTCCCTTATCCCTATAATTTCCCAATTATCAAAAGAGCCCCAGTTCTTCCTCTTCATATAAACCCCCAGCTTCTTCCTCTATCATTTTAACCCCATATTTCACAAAAACTTTAGCTTCTTCCTCTAAACATATAAACCTTATATCACAGACCTCAGCTTCTCCCCCCTAGCTTAACCCTATAAAAAACCCTCGCTTCTCTCCCCCTATTTATATAAAACCTATATTCCCAGAGTTCAGCTTTTCCTCTATCATATAAACCCCCATATATTTACAGGTTCGGGTTTTCTCCTCTATTCCAAATTTAAAAATAAATATCAAGGGGCTCAAACTTCTTCCCTCTATCTATTAAAACCCATATTCAAAAGAGCCAGCTTCTCTCCCCCTTTTTATATAACCCCTTTTAAACCCCAGAGTCACCCTCTCCCCTTTTCCTATGCCCAAAATATCACAGAGCTCAGCTCCTCTCCTCTATCATATAGCCCTATATATTGAAGATCTCAGCTTTTCTCCTCTATCATATCATTGCCAGCATGGTTTTACTAAGGACAGAAGTTGTCAGACCAACCTGATTTGTTTTTTTGAAGAGGTGAATAGAGGTCTGGATAGTGGAGCGGCTGTGGATATAGGGCGACATGGATGAAACTGTCTAAGTGTAAGACTTTCTTAGTTGCCAATAGCCCATAACCAATCAGAGCTTCCCTTTCGATTCATATAGTGTTCTGAAAAAATTAAAGGGGAGCTCTGATGGTTGCTATGGGCAAGAAAGAAAGTCTTTTCTTTATCGTACCCCATAGTGTTTTTGGAATTTGCAAAGGCGTTTGACAAGCGTCTACTGGGTAAATTAAAGTCCATGGGGTTAGAGATAACAGTGTGTAATTGGATTAAAAACTGGAATGGATCGTACTCAAAGAGTGGTGGTAAATGACTCCTACTCTGAGTGGTCCCCAGTTATAGGTGGTGACCCCAAGGCTCAGTATTGGTTAATTTATGAATAATATAGGGGAGGGGAGTAATAGCACTGTTACAATTTTTGCCGATAATACCAAGTTATTAGTAAAGTTTAATCTATGGAAGATGTTCATAAAGTACAATCAGACCTGGACACACTGAGTGTTTGGGCATCCACTTGGCAAATGAGGTTCAATGTGGATAAATGTAAAGTTCTGCATCTCAGTACGAATAATCTGCAGGCATCATATGTCCCAGGGGGCCTGCGAGAATCGCTTGTTGAGAAGGATCTGGGCGTTCTTGTAGATTATAGATAACAGAACAGCATGCAATGTCAATCAGCTGCCTCTAAGGCCAGCAGGATATTGGCGTGTAATAAAAGAGGCCTGGACTTGCGGGACAGGGATATAATATTACCCCTATATAAATCATTGGTGCCACTGCATCTGGAATATGCTGTTCAGTTCTGGGCTCCCGTTTATAGAAAGGATGTAATGGAGCTGGAGAGAGTGCAATGACGGCAACCAAACTACTACTAAACTCTTTATTTAAAAGGCCAACAAATCCTCGCAGCACTTTAAAAATGTAGAGGGTATAATTAAAAGACAAAAGACAGACATTACACAATGAGAGCTACTTACAGATGAGACACAAGGTGTGAGGGCCCTGCTCGCAAGAGCTTACAATCTATGAGGGTGTCTGGGGGAGAAGTCCTGAATTTACAATGGTCCAGCCTTGTTTCATAAATATGGGGTGGTTTACATAAAAACTGGGTGAACCTGCTACCATGACAGTACATCTATATACAGATAAGTGCCTGTGAGTGCCCTAGTGTAGGGAGTGAAAGAAATGTGTGTGATAGCAGGTGTGAGTTAGCAATTAGTGGTTTTGGTAAGCCTGCCTAAGAAGATGTATTTTCAGGACACTCTTAAAACTGCGAAGGCTGGGGTTGTGCCTGCTGGTACGTGGTAGGATGTTCCAGAGTATGGGTGCAGCATGTGCAAAATCTTGAATATGGGCATGGGCGGTTCGGATGATTGTGGTCTGTAGTTTGATGTCCACAGCTGAGCGGAGAGAGCGGGTAGGGTGGTAGACAGATGAGGGAGGTGATGTAGGGGGGGTGCAGCACTGTGGAGAGCTTTATGGGTGAGAGTGATTAGTTTATGCTGTATTCTGTACTGGATGGGCAACCAGTGCAGTGACTGACACAGGGTAGAGGCATCAGTATAGCAGTATAGACAAGCCTGGCTGCTGCATTCAGGACAGATTGTAGAGGGGAGAGTTTGCAGAGTGGGAGAGCGATAAGCAGGGAGTTACAGTAGTCAAGACGAGAAAGAATAAGAGCAACAATGAGGGTTTGAGTTGTGTCGATGGTGAGACAAGGACGGATGCTGGAGCTGTTCTTGAGGGGCAGGTGACAGGAGCAGGCATGGGATTGGATATATGGGGTGAAGGACAGATCAGAGTCTAGAATAACCCCAAGACAGCAGGCCTGCTGCCTAGGAGTTATGGTGGTGCCACACACTGAAAGAGAAACAGCAGATGGGGGTCGGTTAATAGATGGGAGAAAAACAAGAAGTTCAGTTTTAGTGAGGTTTAGTTGGAGATAGAGAGAGGACATAATGTCAAAGACAGCGGACAGACAGTCACTGGTGTTTTGTAGCCGGGCAGGAGTGAGGTCTAATAATGGTAATGGATCATCTTTGCTATGAGAAAAGGTTACAAGAATTAAACCTATTTAGTCTTGAGAAAATATAGCTCTAGGGAGACATGATTCATTTATATAAGTATATAAATGGCACCTACAAAAAGTATGGGGAAAATCTATTTCATGTGATACCCCCTCAAAAGAAGAGGGCATTCCTTTCATCTGGAGAAAACAAGGATTCAATTTCCAGAGGAGAAAAGCGTTCTTCGTCATGAGAACTGTGAACCTGTTGAATAGCCTCCTGAGGAGCTGGTCACAGCAGGAACAGTTGAGGGCTTCAAGAAAAGCTTAGATAACCACTTACTGCTAAATAATAATACTTATGTAGCCATATAAAATGTTTATTATAGTGTAGGAAAAGTCTGATGGCAATTTTGGGATCAAGAATGAAATATTCCTTTAGGTCACATTAGTTATTGCCTATGGGTGCCAAAGTCTTCATCAGTAGGGGAAACAAAGCTTAAACATTTCCTCTTCCCCTCCCTTCATCCCCATCTTTCCCCCCTCGTGGTTGAACTTGATGGACATGTCTTTTTTCAACTGTGCTAATTATATAACTAAGTAATAAAAAATAATAGCACAAAATAAATAGATTTCAGTAAAAATAAAGACATGAATATGAACACGAATTCTCTGAAGGTGTCATAGCTTGTAAAGACGTTAACTGCTCTTGTCATACCAACACACTGGATGCTACAGCCGCCTGGCTTGGCTTACACAACTGGAGTAAGGGGATGATGATAGGTGGGCCCATATCCTGTGAACATTTCCTGTGGATATGCCATAAATTTCTGCAGTAGGAAAAGCACTTTGTAATATATGGCCTGTCATATCACAAAGACACGTCAGAAGGTGCCGCCAGCTGGGGCCCCCTGATCACGGAAAGGGCCGTGGTTCTCTGGAAGTCATACATACCCCTCCAGGGCAAGTCTGAGATGTCTTTCACTAACATAAAGCTTCCATTACTGTTCTATTGATTTCACTCACTCATTGAAGTCACAGAACCAGTAATACATGAGGCATATTTCCTGATAACAGCAATAGCATAGCATTGCATATGGCCAGCATGGTAGACTAATTGATTGATTTCAATGATTTTGAAGATAGTGACTGTACCTGGAAGGAAAATTCCAAGTTGAACTCATTTTGGGGTTAGAAATTTTCCAGTGAATGAAGTATTGGGCAATAGTAGAAATTCTACTTGTAGTGAAGTAAAAGACAACAAATAACTTTGGTATAAAGAATTCACTGGAGGGCTTTTATGTCTGCTGCGAGGCAGCAAATCCCAGCCGGCTGCAGACTCCCTTTCCTGTAGGTGGAAGTGTGTGAATCAGTGAATGATGAATATGCCTCACCTCATCCTCTCGCCCTACTGCATCTAATGCTTAGAGCAGTGTTCCCCAACTCCAGTCCTCACGCCCCACCAACAGGTCATGTTTTCAGGATCTCCCACAGAATGCACTGACAATAATGATATCACCTGTGCAGAATGCACTGACAATAATGACTTCACCTGTGCAATGCTAAGGAAAGCCAGAAAACATGACCTGTTGGTGTGCCTTGAGGAAGAGGGTTGGTAACCTCTGGCTTAGAGTGTCCACATGAGAGGCAATACTCCTGTTTCTTCTTAATCCTTCAATGTAAACAGTAAATTGTAACCACTTTTAGAAATGGTCGTATAACTAGGAGCTCCTAGTCAGATACTTGTTTAAAACTGAGCACTGCCTATGTAGCAAAATCTGCAAGAACGTACACTGTCAAGTCACATTATTATGACCACCAGCTAATATCCAAAGTAAGCGTCGTGTGCAGTACGGACAGCAGCTAGATATACTGGGAATAACTCAATTATGTTCTGGTAGGTTTTCACAGGTATCTGGAGCCATTTTGACTGCAGTGCAATTATAGCTGATTGCATTGACACCCTTCTACACTGGGGTTATACAGGATGTTAAAGACATTGTCAGACATATTAACAGCATCACAATATCACCTATATAATCTCCTGGGGCCCACAGGGCTAAGAGTAAGGGTATGTTAACATGATATACTGCGGGCATGTAGAGTACGCGTGGCAGTACATCGTGTGCTTTGGGAGCTCGCACTGCTGGCCCCATTGACATTCATTACTTGCAGCGCGTATTCACCGTGAATAATTGACACTTATCTCCCCACGTGTACAATACGATCGTATTGCACAAGCGGGGGAACGAGGCGTAATCCATAGTTCTCTGTGAGAACTATGATTTACCGTAATTTCGGCACGCATCTCGCCCGTATTAGAGCGCAAATGCACGCCGAAATTACGCCGTTTGAACATAGCCTTACTCTCATCTTCTGACAGCTCAGGTCAATTCCCAGGCCACAGGGTAGCCAGCCAATCTCATACAAGAAACACTAGAGCAGGAGATGTATGGGAATGATTGGTGATTACATGATAAGTTGTTTGTAACAATTTGCATGTTATACGGAAATTTTTTAAAATGTCAGAACGATCCTTTTATGCAAAATCTGTTATCCCTTGAAACGCAACCAGACATGAGCTTCTATTTTGCTGGGTTTCATATTTTTTAAACTGTTAGATTTTGTGCCACCACATCAGGTTCCTCAGGCCTCTCATGTGGTCTCCCCACACATGCCATGACTGGTGTTTAACACTTATATAGATGGCTCTCTTCTCATCCTCCTACCACTGTTGTAGGGCAGCATTTTACCGCCACAACATGCAAACCTAAAGCAGGCAACCTGTCTGCTAGACTGTAGTCAGGGGTAATCCTCCTAACTTACCCTGGTCGTACAGTTTAGCTACATTGAAAGGTCACAGCTGGTTACCAAACATAGAGGTCTACAATCCTGCAACACCTTGGGAGACATGTGAAAAGGAAGTAGCCGCAAAGGGGCTATTCTGTCCTTGTGGGGGTCCAAATTAGATAAAAAATTACAAAGGGTGCACCGAGAAAACAAATCACAACATGCCCTGTTGCTGTGAAAATGCTTTCTGCTTTATTCACAAAATGGCAGCTTTTTATACTTGGGCAAATGAATAGATAAAACCACATGGTACCGGCTGTGAGGGCTTTGGGCCCGTCCTAATCTACACTCCTCACAGCTCAAGGAATGTTTGGACACGGGGGTGTAACTTCAAAAAAGGCCCAACTTGGATTACACGGTATCTCACAAACTACTACGACCCTTTTGTTAACCAATAATGAAAAAAGATATACATACAGCTTTTAAAATGCTGTATTCCCAAGGTAGGGATTAGCTCAAAGGGGAAGCAGTCCTTTAGTGTGAAACAGGCAAAGTTTTATTGTGGCCTCCACAAAACATGAAAAATAAAGGCGGTTTGCTTCAGCCAAAAAAAGACACCGAAAAACGTCACGGTATCAGTAAAAGACCTACTCGGAATCCCTGGGAAGGCAACCGCGCGGGTTTCGGGGTCGCCCCCCTCTATGGAGTGAAAGGCCCGCTCTGGCTCTCCTGCAAACATTCGTCCTTGAGCTTTTGACCAAGGAAAGGAAAACCCCCCTCTCACCGGGCCGCGGCCTTATATAGGGCTGGTAAGCCCGGAGGATGGGGGAGCACCCCGCCCCACCCAACTTACAGCTGCTAAATAAAGCCGCCCCGGATCACGGCTTTAGCCAACAAAACATAAAAAACCTGTGTCAGGGGCCTTTTTCCGCTGACACCAAAAAAAATGGGCTTTATTTCACGATCTTAAGCAGATCGGGACACATAACCGTGTCAATAATGCCCTTGTCCCTTCCCTACTACCCCCCCCCCCCCTTTGCCCAATCCCGGGGAAACTGGAAAACCTTAGCCTTTAAACTATGTCCCCAAACAGGAATTGCATTCCCCTGCAGCTTGCCCGCCTGTGCTCCCCCAGAAATTAAAATCCTGGGGCCGGGAACCAAAACGGGTGACCCGGGAATTTTTCCCCCTTTTTTCTCCCAAAAAACCTTTTTAAAAGGGGCGTGATCCGTCACCACCTAAATTCGACCCGGGGGTAGCCCGGAAAAATCGAGGCCCATTTAAGGCCAAGCATCCCTCTCAAATGGAGTAATTACGCCGGCGGGGGTCAGCTTCCTGCTGGGAAACTCACGGGATGTTCCTCCCCTTTGATAAGGGGGACATTACCCCCCCTGGGCCCCCGACCTCGGGCATCTTTTGTACCACAAAATTCTCGCGAGAAATCGGGCCACCAAAAAGGGGGCTGCTACATAGGGGCTGACTTTAAATTTTTTGGAAGGCTCCTCACCTCTGGGGCCCATTGATCATGGGGATTTGACACCCTTCGTTAGGTCAGTTAGGGGGAAAAACCGCCATCTGGGGCGGGAAAACTTAAAACCCAAAATTGGGGAAAAATCTCCGTTTTTTTTCCCCTTTGGTTTCACACTTGAGGCTTTATCTCCCCCTTCCACGACATACCCAAAGTAACGGGCCTCTCCACCCCCTTGGCCACTTACTGGGGTTTATGGTAAACCCCCTTTTCCTTAGCCATCTAGGACAGCTGGATCTTCTTAAGGTGACCTCCCAATCTGGGCTGAAGATCACATATCGTCAAGGAGGCTGCCCAAAATTGCCCTGTGGGGACCCAAATCCCCAAACCCCCTTGGGAAGGTGGGGGGACCCCTGCAACCAAATGGCATTCTTACTATTAAGGACCCTTCGGGTGAAAAAAATGCAGTTTTCTCTGGGGCCTCCTTACTAAGGGACTGCCAATCCCCCCTTGGACGGGGTCTAGGGGGGGTATATACCGGGCGGGCCCTAACTTCAATAAGCTCATCCACCCGGGGCATGGGGGGGGGCCGACCGGGTCCTCATTTGCTTGCGGTAGTCTTGCAAAAGGGCCCCACTCCCCTTTTGGGTTTGGCACTAACACGATGGGCGGGACCATCCCCTTAACTCCTCTATCACCCCTAATTTTAACTTTTCTCGTACCCCTTTTGCCCAATTTCCCTCGGAATCCTATAAGGTTTTAACTTACTCTGACTGAGGCTCTGTGACGTCTCTGTTCCACAAATGCGTAGCCCAGGTGCCTCGGAACAAGCCCCTATTTTGTTGCAGCATTGTTGCATTTTTGGGTTTGAAAAGGGGAACGGGTCTCTGCAACTTCATGCCTCTATATGGTCTCTGGTTGGGACAAAAAACCCAAGATCCCTCGGGGGCCCTATCCTTCCGGGGCTTACAAGGGGTTAACGTGGTAGTTGAAGGGTTTCCTTCTACCCGGCTGATGGACCTTATTTGCCCTTTCCCCCACCTTAACACCCTAAATAGGACCTTCCATTTCGCCAAACTTGCCCCACCTTTGGTACAAAGACCGGGACCCGGTCCCCTGGACTAAACTGTCTCACTGGGGGGACCTGTTTGAGGCCCTCTTGGGCCTTAAAGATGTTTTTTAAACAATAGGGGCCCCTGAGCGATCCGTTCCTGCAACTGGGCCACTGTCAATGACGCTTTATGGGGTGTGACTTCGCTTTCCAGGTCCCTTTGGAATATTAAAGACCCCGGGATGCCTGCAAAACAATTAAAAAGGGGAGACCTTGGAGGCTTGGGGGAACCTTTAATAAAAAAGGAATAGGGAAAAGGTAGCCCCAATTTTCGGCCACCCTTTCTCGATACTTTCTTAACATGGCCTTCAAGGGTCTTGTTGAAGCATCTAACCAAGCCATCGTCGGGGGTGATACACCGAGGTGCGAGTGGTCACCCTCAAACCTACAAAGACCCTTCATTACTTTGAAAAAGGGGGGTCCCTTGATCCGTCAGGATCTCTTTCGGAAACCCCCGTTCTGGAAAATATGTCCCAAAAAGCTCCCTACAATACTTTTGAGGAAGCATTTCTCGGGGCACAGTTTTGGGTCCTGTGGCTTTAGTCCATGAGCCCAAAAAGAAACTGGTGTCCTTAGCCGATTTTACCAGGGGCCCTACTAAATCCATTGCATCTCTCAAAGGGTTTTAAAAAAGGGAAATGGGATTAGCGGGCTGCAAAATTTGGTGGGGGGAGGTTCCCCTGGCACTGGGACAGGACGGGCAGTAGCCCCGGTTTTTCCCGGTACCCCCGGCCAGAAAAATCTGGGTAGAACCTCTCTACGTTTTAAACTGGCCCCGGGTGTCCCCCCAAGACATGACTGGACCCGGGTCCATAAACCGCCTATGGGGTTTGGAACTAGCATTTGTTCCACCACTTCTTCAGATTTTGGTCCCCTACAACAAGTTCCCCTTCAGGAAAAATGGGGAAATTTTCCCCTCGCCCCTGACTTTTGGGGGGTACCCCATCCAGGGACCACCACGCTATTTTAAAGCCCCTTTCAGGGGTTTTATCCTGCGCTGGGGCCCTCCCAAAAAATTTTCCCAGATACCCCTATCGGGACGTCTCGCAAGGGTGACTCGTTCCACCTCCCCTCCAACAGAGAAGGGGAATGGAGCCACCCCTGGGCAGGCTATCAGGCGTCTGAACTCTCGGGGGAATTTTTGCGTAAAATGTATTTTTCCCCTAGCAACCAAAAAAAGGGCAGTCCCGCCAATTAACGCCTTTGTGGGAACCCCCACGTGCCCACTTGGTGGGACACTGTACCCCCCCTCAGTTTTTTAAGGACTCGTGCCACTGGGTACCTTTTGGTATCCCCAAAGTAAAGCACGTACCCCCAAAATTTTTTCCCGGGGTCAACACAGGGGAATCGGGCTGTTTGAGAGTGACCAAATCCCTGGGGGGTTTTCCATTCAACCCCCGATTGGACGGTGGAAGTCCCTTCTCCGTGTCCCACTGCTGTGCAGGCCGGTTGCGCAAAAAACGACTACGCCGCCCTATGGAACAGTATGGGTTCCAGCCAATGGGGCTTGGGGGCCGCCATATGCCCCACAGCGTGGGACTTTTTCCAACAAAATGTCTCCCTACAGAGGGTTGGATGTTGGCTCGGCAGGGGCCCTTGGGGGTTCTCTAGGGGGGGTTTTTCCCTTCTTGGGCCCCAAGTCACTCTCAACCCATAGGAGGGGCAAAGGTCCGATCGTCCCCTGGGGCTCCCCCGCCCCGATACCTTTCCACCCAAACTACCAAATCATCCCTTCTGGGGATTTCCCCGCGCAAACCCCGCACTGCACTGGGGTTGGGAGGGTGCAAAACGTCCACATGACCCTTCCCCATTGGGGGGGGAACAACCTCTGGCTGTAGCCATTTCTGATGAGGTGTAAAGGTCAAACATTTGGGATGGGGGTCGTCCCCCCTGTTTCCCCAAACCCACTGGTAACCCCTGAGGATCTCTGATCTCAGCTTAGGGATTCCCCCGGGAACCTGCAGAGAAAAATAAATAAGCCTTTTGGGGCTCGCCGGGGAGAAGGGGGCCCGGGCCTTGCCCACTGCGGGGGTGTAGTCTCTCCCTTCGGCAAAACCCCTCAAAGACGGTAAGAAGGCTTCCCCGTCGTTTCGGGGTATCTTCTGAAGGGCGTCTCGTACCCTTTTCGCCCTTTCTGTCCCCCTCCTGACGGGTGTAGCTGGGGTCTCCCCCCCCCGGGTTTCTTCCTCCATGATGGCCTCTGCCGACAGGGGGCTGGTTCGTTTTTTGCTGTAACGCAGGGACCGCAGGGCTTTTTTCTGTGGGCGCTCCCCCTGCACCAGGTTTCTTCCGCAGCTCCTCCATTACTCCCGTCTGGGTTTAAAAGAGCGCCCCCTTAAACCCAGACTCTCTCTTTCTCCAGAAAGTTGCCCCCATCCGAAACACCAATTGAGGGGTTTGCTCAAAGGGGAAACATCCTTAGTTGAAACACGGCAAAGTTTATTGTGCCTCCCCAAAAAAAGAAAAATAAAGGCAAAAGGCTTCTTCAGCCAAAAAAAAAAAATCCGAAAACCAGTCACTGGTAAATAAGATACCTCTGAAACCCTGGGAAAAGGGAAACCGCATCGGTTTCAGTGCTCCTCTAGGATGCAAAAGGCCCCGCTCTGGCTCTCATCAAAAATTTGCTCCTCTGAGCAGTTTGACCAGGTAAGGAAACCCCACCCCCTCCACCTGAGCCTCTGGCCCTTTATAGGGCTGGGTTTAAGCCCAGGACTGGATTGGGAGCACCGTCCCACCCCAAACCCACAACTGCTCCAAAAAAGCCCGACCCATCACGGCATTACTGCCATACTAACAACAAAACCTGTGTCATGGCCCGCTGCCGCGAAACCAAAACAAATGGGCTTTTTTTCACCGATCTTAAAACGATCGTGACACATAACGTCCGCAAAAACTGCACCTTGTGCCTTCCTACAATAGGGATGTCCCATAATACAACTAATACATAAAATGGGGACACAAAGGATCTACATATTAACCCTTTTTCCCCATCCACAAAACATTATGACAGTTTTTCAAACCCCCCTTTTTTGGGATCAAATGGGCCCGTGAACGGGACGATGCCCTTTTTGCGCCCAACAAATGTTTAGGCGCATTGTTCAAACCCCAACACTTTTTAAACTCCAAAATGAGGGGGTTTCTGGGGGGTGCACCACACTCTATTATTGACACATAAATGCAGGGCGCAAACTAGGCGCATTAAATGCTCGGGACAGGCAAACCCATCTAATGTGTCTGCTGACCTGAGGAGTCAAGTGGAGTTAGATTTGATTAGGAAAAAAAATGTCCAATATTTCTAAACTTTACCCTACAATAAAAAAAAGTAATTTGATAATTATTAAACTATTAAAATTTAAAAATTTAAAAAGTAAAACAAAAAAGTTTCATAAAAAAAAAATCTAAAAAAAATAATCCCCAAAAATATAAAAATATCTCCTTAAAATGTATTTAAGATTAAAAAGAATCAAAAAAAATTTTACATTAAAACCCCCTGATTTTTTGTTCAGATTTTTACATTTTTAATTTTTACTATATTAAACTTTAAATTTATTTATGCTGCTCTCACCCTTTAATCTACATACAGCAAGAGCCAGCACAGCGCAGGTATTGCTGGGACCTGTGGTCCTCCAAGCAGGATCAGTACCATAGTTTCTATTCACTGACATGCTATTCTAATGACTTTTCTTTTATTTCCAGCCTATCTATAGCCTGTATACATGTTTGGCACATTACTAATGAGCCTAAGTTCCATAATGCGGCAAACACGCAGGTGAGGTGCAATGAACTTTAGACTTATGAACACACAAAAACCACTTTCATACATTCAGTAGCAATTGACAATGAAAAATAGATGAGAAAATGAACTTTGATGCGCCTAGTTCCACACATGTCTCCCCTTGTGTGCACCTAGTGGCCTGTAGTTTTGTAGGCCGGTAGGCCTCTATGTTTGGTGACCTATCAAAGTAGCTAAATTGAAGGGTCAGGAAATAGGGGTGGTTGTTCCTGACTATTGATTAGCAGCGAGGGTGACATTAGAAGGGGGAGCAATGTCGGAACCAGTCGAAGCATGTAGAGGGAGCCCACATGAGACACCCGAGAAAACTAATGTTGGACTGAGACTGCCGTAGGCTTCAGTTTGTCAACTGAAAGGTTTGCAATGGGCTGAAAGCAGGGGTAAGTAGGAGCAAGTATGAGCCTCAGTAAAAGTTACGTAGCGGGTTCCTGAAGTGGAGAAAGAGACCAAGATGTCCAGAAGTGCCAGAGCACTGTCACAGAAGTCAGCAAGCTGACCAGAGGCGTAACTTCAAGCTCTTGGGCCCTAGTGCAAAAAGTGAAATGGGGCCACCTTGTTATTGTGCAACATTTACAATACTGGTGTTTTCTTATGTGGCAGAAGGGCTTTTAGGCCCCCTTAGACCTCAGGGACCGGTAGCGACTGCTACCGCTGCACCCCCTGTAGCTACGCCCCTGAAGCTGACATACAGAGTGTCTTGTGTGAGACTTGAGTCCTGAGAGTAGCCATAGCTGAGTTAGTGCGGGCCCTGATTAGAGTGAGTGACCAGGAGAAAGTGAGAGATTGGGCGCCCCGTGGCCCTAAGAAATGGCCTGCTTGTTCCAATCACATAATTCAAGCAGACTGGTATAGTGAAGAGGTTCAATATTAAAAGGCTGCCAACTCCAGCATTTTTTACGGGACACCCATGAAATTCAGAAAACAATGCCATCAACTTGGGCATTCCCAGGTGGATCAGGGGTGTTAATGGGGTGGCGCTAAAATCTGCCAGCACTGGGATATAGAAGATTGGCAAGTATGGTGTTAGCCCAATGGACCGCTGCATCCACTGTGTATAGGACTGAGGGAAATAGCCGAGCCTTGTACTTGGCTAACTCAATCTCATTCCACTCAGGCAGTACACAACCAGGATTGCTTGTCTGTTCAGACAGGTGATTCAGGATCCCTGTTCACATAATCAGTTGGAGTCCCAGTGTTCAGACCCCAGTGATCTAACATGTATCACTGGATTGTCTCACAAGGGGTTGTCTTACGACATTGATTCATCTTACCTCTGTCCTGTTTTCTCTGATTCATTTTTGAATTCAGGGACGTGTTAACTGCCGCAATGATGAGCTGCTGAGAACACCAGGTCTGTAGCTATAGCAACCAGCGCTGCCCGCCTATCAAGAGAGATCAAGAAGGTCTGTAACTATAGCAACATGAGGAGCTGATGCAGGCCATACAAGAGGGGATATCTAGGAATAGGTAGGACACTGTTAATGGACATATATTGCAAAGTGGCTTGTTTTTACAATATCTTTAACATAAAAATCAATCCTTGTAGTGAGACAACCCCTTTAATTTTTTGTTTTGCTAAGTGAAACTTGAAATCATCAAGCTCACTGTGCAGCCTAATGAGCTTTGTAATAAAAAAAAATTATCTGTTCAATCATTACATTCTGATTTCATTATTAGGCTTGGTTCATATCAGTGTTGGAGTTTTTTTTCAGAAACTCCATTGGAGAGGTGAATTGTACACCGAGGGATCCGATTCACAGAGGACACCAATGGCGCCTGACGGACCCTATTGATTACAAAAGGTCCATCAGGTGTCTGCTGTGGAGTCCGTTATTTTTTCTGACAGTCCTGATGGAACATGTAGCAAAGGTTCTGAACGAAACCTCCAACACATATATATTCCAAGCCTTAATGAGGAGCAACCCAAACAAGCTAAATTGGCTGTGGTCAAAACCCTCAGGAATCACTCATAGATTAAATATACTGAAAATTCCTGACACGACATTAATCAAAGCACAATTGATCTGAATGGCCTTTTGTATAGAATGTTGTTTCAGAAAATTCCTGTATGTAAAATTTCTAAGTGCCCTTCAATGAATTCCCTGCTCCATAATTCAGGAAAAGCTCTGAACTCAAGTACTCTACCTTGATCTTCTAACTTGTCTCAAGTATATACCAGAAGATGATTTATGGGTGGATTTACCTTATTTTGTGACATGTATATACAGTGGTTCCTCAACATACAATATTAATTGGTTCCGTGACACACATTGTATGTTGAAACCATAACTTTATGGAAAATTGATAATTAGTTCCGAAGCCCCAAAATGTCACCTGACATAATCCAAAATGAAGATTAGAGAAAATGAAGCAGACAATTGATAGAGATTAAGCAAGTCATAACATCAGAAAGAGCTGAAAATCACTTTCTATGTTGAGGTCATGAGCTTCTTTGGGTCTTGTACTTTATACACTACAAAAAAAATGGGTCCTCACTTCGTGCTTAAAGGAGCCGCTCATCCTGCCACATATAAAGAGCAGTACAGGACATGTAATACCGCACTATACTGTAGAGAGGTGCAACTAGACTGCCAATCACTGCATGCACAGCATTAATACATGTAAGACAGAGGCGTAACTTCAAGCTCTTGGGCCATAGTGCAAAAAGTGAAATGGCCCCCCCCCCCCCCAGTTACCATGCACCATTTACAAAACTAGTGTCTTCTTATGTTGCAGAAGGGCTTTTGGGCCCCCTTAGGCTTCTGGGCCCGGTAGCGACTGCTACCGCTGCACCCCCTGTAGCTACGCCCCTGATGTAAGAGCAGTACAGGACATGTAGTACCGCACTGTACTGTAGGCAGGCGTTATAGACCACAAATCACTGCATGCACCTCATTAATACATGTAAGAGCAGTACAGGATATGTAGTACTGCACTGTACGGTAGAGAGGCACAACTAGACCACCAATCACTGCATGCACCTCACTAATACATGTAAGAGCAGTACAGGACATGTAGTTCCGCACTGTACTGTAGAGAGACTCTACTAGATCACTGATCACTGCATGCACCTCACCAATACATGTAAGAGCAGTACAGGACATGTAGTACTGCACTGTACTGTAGAGAGGCACTACTAGACCCCCAATCACTGCATGCACTGCACTAATACATGTAAGAGCAGTACAGGACATGTAGTACCGCACTGTACTGTAGAGAGGCGCTACTAGACCGCCAATCACTGCATGCACCTCACTAATACATGTAAGAGCAGTACAGGACATGTAGTACCACACTCTACTGTAGAGAGGCGCTACTAGACCGGCAATCACTGCATGCACCTCACTAATACATGTAAGAGCAGTACAGGACATCTAGTACCGCACTGTACAGTAGAGAGGCGCTACTAGACCGGCAATCACTGCATGCACCTCACTACTATATGTAAGAGCAGTATAGGACATGTAGTACCACACTGTACTGTAGAGAGGCATTACAAATAAAATGTTCATGATAATTGCTTGGATCTTTCATCAATGACGTGCTGCAGATCGGCAGTGACATAATACACATGATATAATGTCATAGGACCATTGTATGATGAAAATATTGTATCTTGAGGCCATTGTAACTTGGAGACCACTGAATTTCATTGATGAAAGCTTTCACTGTTCCCCAAAATTTCATTTGTTTTTAAAAGACTATTTTTCCAATAAAAACCAATCAGAAGTTATTTTTTGCATTATTTAAAACCAAGAAATTAAACACCCCCCCTCTGTTTTAAAAAAAAAAATTTTAAAAATTTTTAAATTACTTTTTTTTTTAGAACAAGTAAAAATTTTTTTTTTTTTAGAACAAATTAAAATGGCATGAAAATGGGACTTGTTCACACAATATGCATGGCAAAAATCGGTTAAGATTTTAAAGAGGTTGTCTATCTCCTATAAAAAATCATACCTGCAGCTGGGGCACCAGTATAAAAAGAGACTTGTACTCCCCCTTTCCCGTTTGGCCCCCCGGCCCCCCGGGGTTTTCAATTTTCATTCTTCATTTTCCCCAAACGGGGAAGGGTCACCGTTGCTATGAGGCCATGTCCACACTGGATTCTTAGCCGATTCAGTATTTGAATCCACTGAAAATTCGACTGTACCCAGCGCTGTGTAGACTTCGATAAAAAAAACCGGTTATATCTACGAAAAACACGGGTTTTTCTACAAAAGGGCCACTGGCCTTTCTATACAGCATAGGAATTTTGGGCATATGTTTTGAAGGGGCCCCTTTTTCCGCCTTTTTTTTGGGGGCTTTATACTGCGCCCCCGGCCCCGGAACCCCCCCCTGTGGGGGACCAGGGTTTTCATTTTTTGGGCCCCACCCGTTCCCATTTTCCCAGCGCGCCCCCCCATAAAAGGGGCCCCCAGGGGCGGGTGGGGGGCCCGGGGGAAGGCTTTCCGGGAGGGGGGCGCGGCGCGCCTCGAAAACTCCGAGGAAAGTACGATGGCGATTCGCAAAGCGGGGGCCAGTGAGCGCTGGGCCTCCGAAAAGCAAAACCTGGTTATTTTGGTCTAAATGCTCCGGCGGCGGCGAAGTGAAGCGGGAAATGGGAAACCCATGTTTAGGAAGAAATTTTAGAAATCCCCGACAGAAATCTCCCCTTCCCCGCTCCGGGGCACGGGAGTATTTTCCCGGGAAAAAATCCCCTTTTAAATAAAGGTGGAAAACAGTGTCAAAAAAAGGAGCTAACCTAAAAAATAAAAAAAATTTAAAAAAAAAAAAATCATTTTACCAAAAAATCTAGAAGGGGCGCAATATCAAGAATTGGGAAAATATTAAAATTTTCCGGGGAAATACAGAAATTAAAATTTTCTGAAAGCTATTCCTTTTGGTGGGAAATAAACCGGCCAATCAGAATAGGACCGACAGTGAACCTTTAAAACCAAATGAAAAACGATTGACCAATCAAATAAACCGGGGGGACAGTTCAAAATACAGAAAAATGCGAAAGAGCTAAATTGGTTGAGCTAGGGGGGGTTTGGGCAAACTCGCCAATCAAAAATAGGAGCGACAAAGACCCATTAAAGCCTATGGAGAATTTTGAACCAATAAAAATCCAAAGCGGGACAGTTCAAAATACGTAAAAAAAGGCAGAAAAGAGCTTTTGGGTTTTTTAATGGGGCGGGGGTTTGGGTATCCCACCCCTCAGAGGGGTTGCTATTTCCTCCCATTGAAATCTATGGAAAAGAGGGGCCAAGCAATCACGCATTTCGGGCGCCGTGGGGAAGGAGAAACAAATAAAAAAAATCTTTTTTAAATTAAGTGAAAAAACCATTTTTCAAAATAAACGCAAAAACCCTTTCCCTTTAAAAAAATAAAGCACTTAAATCCCAAACAACTTTTTGCCCGCCGAGCCCCGGCGCTACAAAAAGGGAAATTGCAATAGAGAGAATTCCCGGGAAATCCCATAATTCAAATTGTTAAAAAGCGCTTCTCATTGGTCGTCAAAGCCAGCCAATCAAAAATAGGGGGAAAAAAGACCCTTTAAATTTCCTATGGAGAATTTTTGGGCCCAAAAAACAGAATAGGGGGGACGTGCCCCCCTTTAAAACCCTATGGGGACCTTTTTTTAAAAAAAAAAGCATTTAAAAAGGCCGTGTTCAAAAAGGGTTTTATTCACGGGGGAATTTGTGCGCCGTTTTGGACCACAAATCCGCGGTAAATTTCGGGGGCGGGGGCGGGGCCCGGGGCGCGCGGGGGGGGCCGCTCCCCGGGGCCCCCTAGACAATGCATCCGCGCCGCGGGCCTTTAAAAAATTGCCTGTCACTTTTCCTCCCCCCCCCCCGGCGGATTTGCCGAGCGGGAGGAGCGACGGGTTCCAAATGTTTTTTCAATGAAACAGGGATTAAATGAATTTACCTTTCCCACGTTTGGGCCGTAAATTTTAACGCAAATCCTCGCGGGAAAAAACGGGGCCAATCCGTCGGGAAATAAACCGAAAACGGGGGCCCAAATCCCCAACAAGCGTTTTTGTTTTTTTCTTTAATTTCGTTATTTCCCAAGGGTCAATATAAGGGTTTCAAAAGAAAAGAAAAAATAAACAAAATTTTAATTTAATTAAATAATTTTTTTTTCGTTCCCCCCATATAAAAAATTCATTTTATATACACATTTGGGAAACCTTTCCCGTAGTCTTATCTTTGATTTTGGGCCCTGTCGGGGTTTTTTTCGGGGGTTTTTTTAAATGATTTAATTTTTTGAGAAGGTTTTTGCTCTTTATGTGATTTAAAGTTTTTTCACTAATAAAATGATTTTTTTTTTTTAAAAACTTAAGCCGCAAAGGCCCCTGAGGCCCCCGAAATTTTAATGCGCCGCCCCCAAACCTTTTATAGACTACAATGGGGAGACGTACTCCCCGCTCAGATTGGCTTGGGGTAGCCAAGCCCCCGTTTGCCCAGCCAATTCCCTCTTTTCTTTGTATTTTTTAAATGTATTCTTTAACTGTCCCGCCTTGGATTTTTGGGTTTTCCCCAAAACTTCTCCCCAAAAGGGTTAAAAGGTCTTTGGGGCTCCTATTCTGAAAGGGTGGGTTTTGCCCGACCCAAAGAAATGGGTTAAACCCCAAATTTTAATTACTGGTATTTCCCGAAAAAACCCCTCTATTTTTCAATTTCCCTTTTGTAGCCCATCTCGCGACAAAACCTTTTTTTTAGGGAAATTTTTTTAATGTATGGTTTATAGAAGGTTTCAGGGTCTTTTTTTAGAGAAAATTTTTCACTTAATAAAAAAGATTTTTTTATTCATCTCCTTTCCCCACGGCGCGAGAGCCCCGGGGGGCATGGGCGCCGATCCCCAAATACTAAAAATGGGGGAAGTAAACTTTGCGCTCTGATTGGCTGGATACCCCAAACCCCCCGCTAGCTCAACCAATCACTCTATTCTGCAATTTTTTTAAATTAATTTTTTAACTGTCCCCCCCAAACCCTTTTAATTTGATTGGGCCCAAAAGTTTTTCCAAAGGTTTTTAAAGGGGCCTTTTTTTGGGTCCAAATTTTGATTGGGGGCTAGCCAAGCCCCAGCTAGCTCCCGCCAATCAGCTCTTTTTTGCATTTTTACTGTATTTTTAACCCGTCCCGCCTTTGAATTTTATTGGGCAATAGTTCTCCGGGGTTTTTAAAGGTTTTAATGGGCGCCCCCTAATTCGATTGGGCCGGGTTTTTTGCCGACCAATCAGAAAAGCTTTTTAGAATTTTTAATTACGTATTTTCCCCCTAAATTTCCCCCCATCCTAATTCCTTTAAAATTTGGAAAAAGGGAAAATGAAATTTTTTTTTATGTATTTTTTTTTTTTTTTCGGTTTCAAACTCTTTTTTTTGAAATGTCTTCCGCCTTTATAAAGGCGATTTTTTTATTCTACCCCCGCACCGACATGTGGAATTTAATTTTTTCGCTGTTCCGCCTGTCTGGCATCCCAACAGATTTTCTGCGCATCCCGCACGGCGCCTAAATTTCCCTCACTGCGCCCCGTCCCCCCCCACCTTGGGTCCCCCCCACACGGCGAGGGGCAGGGAACTTTTCCCCCCCATGTTAAAGACGCAATTTTCCCCCTCGACAGCAAAACTTTGGCGCAGCGCGCACGCCCTCAATCCCCGCCAAAAAGCGGACCTTTTTCCCGCATGGATGACCCCACTACCCTCCCCCCGGCGAATCTCAGGCGCAAGCGCCCACTGGGGCCCAAATCCCGCACTGTGCCTAAAAACACTGGCGAGGCGCGGGGGACTTTACATGGAAAAATTTTGAGTGCGCCCCGGCCCCCCACATAAATCAAAGGGGCAGAATTTCCCCCGAAAACCCAGCGGAAAAGCGCCCCGACCCGGGGAGCTTCATACATTTCCCCCCATTTTCTTATTTCTGCGGGTTTTTATATTTTTTAATCCGCTGGAATCCGCGGGGCCCCCGTGCTGCATAGAAAGCAATGAAAAAAAACCCGTGCTGTTTTTTAAAATCATGGGTTTTTTACCGAGTTTAAAATCCAGCTGAATATGCAACATATTGTGTACTCTATGGATTGCCAGCAGATTTCCGTACATTCAGTTGTACATTCCGATGGCAAATCCCCAAAAACCCAAACACATTTTTTTTCCGAAGACCGTGGTCCTTTCCAAAAGTTTCCCGCAAAGCAAAATGCCCCTTAGATTTTTCCAAAAGGGAAAATTTTTTTTATTGCTTTTATCAAAAAAGCCTTAAAAAAAGGTTTTCTCATTACATTAAAAATGTTCAGAATAAGGGGACAGTGAAAACAAGCAACTTGGCAATTGGATGTCATTTGCAAAGCTGTCTTGTTTTCACAGGATCACAAACAGATAAAGCATATAGTTTTGTTCTGCAGATTTTTAGAGGTCAGAGGTGTAATAATCTGCAGGATATATCACTGTGTGTGAGAGAGAGAAAAAAAAATCGCCCATCTTTCCCAGAATCCTGAATGTCAAATGCCCATTCTAATTACAAAATATGTAGAGAGAGCAAGAAATGTAGATATACACTATCGAGTTACACTTAGCTTTTCACTTCCAATGATTCCTTAGTCTCCGACAGCTGAGAAACTCTCCCTTCCCCCCTGCTCACACAGCATGAATTCTCATGCGCACACTTTGGGGCGTGTCTGCAGAGAGAAGATACTCCCTGCTGGGAGGAGAAACACGCCCCTCCATTTCATAAGCTCTGCATAGCAACCAGCATAAACGGCTGTCAAATGATGAAATGATAAAACCCCTTTAAATATATTTTATTGATATTTTATGTGATAGAGCTACACAAAGTAGCAAGTATTTGTGAAGTGTAAAAATGACACATGCTTTCCCAAATGTTTGCAGGTTAAAAAACTGAAAAGTGTGGCGGGCATATGTATTCAGCCCCCTGTACTCAGATTCCCCTAAATAAAATCCAGTGTGAGCAATTGCCCTTACATGTCACCTAATTAGTAAAGAAAGAACATCTGTATGTAGTTTATTCTCAGTATAACTACAGCTGTTTTGCGAAGGCCTCAGAGGCTTGTTAGAGAACATTAGCGAACAAAGAGCATTATGAAAACCAAGGAACACATCACATATCTCAGGGATAAAGTTGTGGCAAAGTGTATTGCAGGGTTAGTTTTAAAACAAAATAAAAAATAAAATAACCCAAGCTCTGAGCATCTCATGAATCACTGTTCAGTCCATTATCCATAAATGGAAGGAGTATAGCACAACTGCTACTTACCAAGACATGGCCATTCACCTAGACTGACAGCCCAGACAAGGGGATCACTAATTAGAGAAGCAACCAAGAGGCCCAGGGTCAGTCTGGAGGGAACTAAATAAAGGGCAATCCTGAACAAAAATCTGTTAGCATTTCCAGTTGGAAATCCACACGGATTTGGATTTTAAAAACCATCAAAAACCAACTGTTAAACCGTCCCCATAGACCTCAATTGAAAATCCAAGTTGTGGCCCATACGTTCAATCTTTTGCTGTATTTCATGTCAAAAAACACATCCAAAACATTGCTTTGTTGGATCCACTTTCAAAACCCCATAGAAAGTAATGGGACTGCAAATCCGTGGTAAAAAACCCCCACAAAATTGACGTAAAATACTGATTGAAAACTGTCCAATGCAGGTTTCAACAGTAGAATAATGAATATTTTTATTGTGTGTGGAAGTACCCTTAAGGCTTAACAATCCTAAACTACACCCAAAACTTCAAAGGGAAGGGTTTTTCTCAAAGCATAACATTTTTTAAAAAGGCCAAACAAAAAACAGACCTAAATCCCATTTAAATCGTGGCAGGATGAATATTGCTGTTTCCCAAATGTTCGCCTACCAAGTGTGACTGAACTAGAGCTATTTTGCAAAGAAGGATTGGTAAAATTTCCAGCCTCCAGACGTGCGAAGTTGGTAGAGACATCCCCCAACAGACTGTAGGGCAATGTTCACACGGCTTATTGCGAGTAAAGCGGGGACGGGTTTCGCCCCGCAATTACCCGGCTGCCCGTGCAGCGGGGGGCGGGGGGCCGGCACTCGCCGGCCCCATAACACTCATTATTCATGGGCGTACTGCCTGAATAAGTAATGCACTTTCTCCCCCCTCGGTGGATTCGCCAGGGGGGAGAAGAGCGGAATCCATAGCTCTATGAAACGTGGGTAGAATACTGGACGGGTTCCACCGTACTCAGCGAAATACGGTGAAATCATGCCCAAAATAAAACCGTGTGCCCCCAGCTGAGGGGGTAGGAGGTCCAAAAAATACTCAAGGGTCGAATACTTGCAATCACTTTTCAGTTTTTTATTCAACAAAATTCTGGAAAAGCACGTACCATTTTCTTTTTTTTTTTTTTAAATATTTTTTATTGGGTATTTCCAAAAGAAACAACAGCAGCACATATCATGCAAATTAACAAAAAAGCAGAAATCATGAAGAGATAAATAAGGTAATAAAATTGACAATCTCTCATTGTATAAAAATCGCACATGACATTGTGGTGATACCCTTTTTGTTCTCCCTCCCCCCCCCCCCCACACTTTTTATTCACCCCCTCCTCTTTTACTTAACCCCTTAAGCCTGAAAAGTAGTTAATGACCAGAGCATTTTTTTAGTTTTTGCCTCCTTGCGTTTCAACAGTTGTAACTTTTTAATTTTTTCAATGACGCAGTTGGATGAGGCCTCGTTTTATTCGAGACAAGTTGTACTTTATGGGGGAGTAGTTTAATAATTTAATTGCAGAATTTTTTTCACATTTTTTTTAAATTTTTTTAATTTTTTTTTTCAGTTTTTTTACACCGTTCACATTTCACACTAAATAACTTGTTAGATTAATTCTACAGTTTATTACGGTCGTGTGGATACCTAATATGTGTAGGGTTTTTTTTTGTGTGTAATGTATGCACAATTATTTTTTTTAAATATTTATTTTTATTTTATTATTTATTTATTTATTTTATTATTTTTTTTACGCTTTTTATGTTTTTTACTTTTTTTTTTAAATCCCATGAAGGGAGAACGGTTTTTTTTTCCCCACCCTCAGTAATGTATTAGCATATTCATAGATGCTAATACATTGTAATCTGTGGTAGTCTGACACAGGCAGTGATCAGGGCAGCTCACAGTCTGCCCTGATCACTGGCTTCTTACACAGACAGCCTTGGGGCTACTCTCGGTCCCCAGGGCTGACTGTGCAGCCGGTCCCTGGGCTCTGTCAGGTCACCGGAGTCCCGATAACCTGACAGAGCAGGGAAACCCATTGACTGCGCTGCAGTGGCGAACTGCGGCAATCAAAGGGTTAAAGCATCGGGAAGCAGAGATTCCCCCGCTCCCCGGCGCTTGCAGAGGCTGCTCTGGGAACAGGGCTGTGTAGTACAGCCCCGATCTCAGCGCTGCTGCGGCGTGCGAAGCGGCAAACTCCGATGTCTACAGCAACACCAAAAGACGTCGCTGCTGACGAACGACCTGCACCAGCCGACGTCAAAAGACGGTTGGCGGTCGTTAAGGAGTTAATTTAACATAGGTAACAGGGAACAAACAACATAATATGCATCTGTATAGGTTTATGTGTAGGGTCGCCATCCTCCTTATTCCCCATGAATAGATGACCTTGTCAAGATTAGTCAATGACAGTAGTCGTGTTCGCTGCCAGCACCCCATTGGTTTACCTGAGGCACTTTTGCATGTTTCATTCTTTGATATGATAACAGCGACACCCACCACTCTCACAGATATCATGCGAGGGAGTCATTGTTCGCATCCAAAAGAAGAGCAGACATCGAAAGGGTAATAGTAGAAATTACTGTCTTTTGTCTAAAAGATCAGATAACACACAAGCTCTCACTGCCCCAGTTCTGTGCTGGCGCAACCTGTGTGATAACATCACTCCCTGCTATCAGATAGAACAAACAGCAGGGCAGAAGAAGTACACAGGTCGCTCACTTGGGAAACCAGACAGAGCTCAGAAGGTGATAAAATCACTTGTAGCTCCTTAACAAAAAACAATGAACAAAGCAATTTTTTTTAAAAAAAACGTCTTATTTTGGTTCCCCAAATGTTTAAAACTAAACTTTTTTAAAAAGGAAAAAACCCCCTTTAAATTTTTGACTGCAGTTTTAAAACTGGGGGAAAAAAATTTTAAGGGGTTTTGGGGAAAAAATTTTTCAAACCCCTTTTTATATCATCTTCATGGGTGGAAAAAAGTTGCTGGTTTCGGTCCCCACTTTAGGAAACCGCAACCCATCTCAAAAATGGTCCCTGGAAAGTTTTAGTAGATTGTTTAGCCCGGGGGCGAGTTTTCACATGCTTCTCCCCTTCTGTTCCCGTGGGGGTTCGGTATTTAAAATTGAACCAGCCCCTTTACCCGTTCTTTAGAAAAATCCCCTAGAACCGTAAAGGAGAGTAATGCGGAAAACGTGACCCGCTGTCCCATTCTGTTTTTTTGCTCGGGTTTCCCGGATTGGGGTGGTCCCAAAAGCGTTTTGGGTATGCCAAAACAGTGATATGCCGTTCCAAAGGGAAAGGTGGGAAAACCCCTTTTTGGGCTTTTGAGAAAGGGTCCCAATAAATTGCTTGTTTATATGTGTTTAAAAAAATACCCCCCAAAAAAAACAATTAAAAATGTTTAGTCCAACAAACCAAAAGCCATAAATCACATATAAAAGCTAAAAAATAAATTTAAATATTTTTCATTCCAAACCCCGGGGAAAAATTTAGGGGAAAAAGGGTGGGGTAGGATTCCAGGGTAGAGGGCGCACATGTGGGAAATTACCCTGTTTCCCCGAAAATTTAAAACAGGTCCTTTTTAATTTAAAAATTTTTCTCCTTAAAAAACAAAAATTTAAGGAAAAAATTTTTAGGGGTTTTTTTTTTTTATATGAAAAATAATTCACATTTTAAATTTTTTGAATAAAAAAAATCCACATGTTTTTTAAAATTTCTGTTTGTGATTCTTTACCAAACTCAGCGTAAGGGGCCCCAAAATCTGGGAAATTTCATCAAAAAAATGGGATTTGTCTTATTTTTGGGGGTGTTTATTTTTGGGGAAAAGGGTTTATGGGGGGGATTTTCCATTTAGAAGTGGAAAGGATTTTAGGTGGATTCTGTTTTTGGGAAACCTGACAAAAGAATCCCATCAAAATCTGTATGTCACAAATTTTGGGACAAATTTATAAGACGCAACCAAAAAGGTTAAAGAAACCTTATTTAAAGCTGCATAGGTTGTACATGGGGATGAAAATTTCAGCCCACCGAAGGTTTGTAAAAAATTTTTTTTTTGTATTTGTTATATTTCGGGCCCTTTCGCCTTTTCACCGCTATAAGGGCACAATCTAGGGCCTGTGGAAAATAAAACTGAAATCTATAAAAGAGCCCGATGTAGACTACCTGCAAACAGGAGGCATTTCTCTTTAGCCGGCTGACATTGTTGCTCGTTACTTGTCTGCAGTCGCTTTGCTTTATTCTGGAATAAACACCCGTAAATTTTTTGACTTTTCCCTTTTTTAGGTGCTTTTTAGTTTTCAAATTTCTTCCTGGTTTGAAGGGCTATTTAATCAGGGGTAGTCTATTAAGTATTTTTACCCAGTTGGGTTTTGAATATCACCAAAGGCCGAAAGATGAAACCCACTTTTAAAATAGGTGTAGGGGAAAACAGCCCGGAACCTGTGGCACCCGGGCCTTGCTGTTGTTTGGGGCCCCAAAGGACCCCTTCGCCAAATAAAAAAAACCGTATAAAAAAATGGGATTTAAAGAGGGCACAACATCAAATTTTTTTTTTTCACATTTTTTCCCAAACAATTTTTGGACTTATTATATGGAATTATTTTTTAATTGGGTGGTTGGGTTTTTTTTTGGTTATTTTTTTAACCCCTTACCAACATTGGATGCATGATTACTTAAACTGCGGGTGTTAGCTGTAATTTTCAGGTAAAAACCCGTTGGTTCAGTTTCGGGGGGGGTATATTAAAAACCAAAAGAGAAAAGGTTGCCAAAACCCCTGTTCCTCACTGCGATTGGAGCCCTTTTGGGGGAAAAACGCCGGGCCCAGATCATTAAAAATGGAGCGGGAAGGGCCCTTTTGAAGGCTTCCTCGCCCCCTTTTTTTCAATTTCCCCCCTTTCGGCCCTAGCAGGAAAGTGGGGAAACGCCTATTGGTAAAACCTAATGCAATTTTGTATATTAATGCATTTTGGTTGTATAAAAGATTTGGGCTCCTAGTGGGGAAAACGCCCCCTAGGAGGAATCAAAGTTAAAGTGAATAAAAAAAAAAAATGTTTTCAAGTGTAAAACAACTTAAAAAATATTAAAAGTTCAAATCACCCCCCTTGCCATTTTACACATAAAAAATTAAATAAAAAATACAAACATATTTGGTATCGCTGCGTCCAAAAAAACTTGATCTTTTAAAAATATAAAATAATATATTCCAAAATTTCTGAACAAAAAAGGAAAAAAAAAAATTCCAAACAAAAAAAATTTTCTTGGTTTTTTTTTTTTTTTTTAAAATGTTTTATTGAAAAATTTAATGTCCCAAAAAAATCGTAACACAGGAAAAAAACCATTTTCAAAGTCACAGTTTTTATAACCCGAAAAAAAATTTTTTCGGTATAAGATTGGGGCATTTAACAGGGCTTTTTCCCTTTTTTTAAATTTAAAACTTTTGTCAAAATTTCCAATAAAAACTTTTTTAAACTATACTAAAGTTTAAAGCAATTTGCAAGTAATACGAAAAAACCCACTGTGCTTTTTTTATAACAAATTGTGTACGAATTTGTGTAATGCCCCCTCTCAGTTTGCGACGTTTTTCCCTCTGCAAAACCCTTTTCTCTAGATAGTAAACCCCCCGCTTATGTAAACCCCATTGAATGTAAGGAGGGGGGATTCCTCTTGTTTCTTTTCTTGTCCCCTTTAGGGGGGGTGCACGACCCGCATGCAAAATAACCTTCCATTTTTCCTGCCTTATCCAACCCTTTTTTTTTGAAAAATTGGGGGGGGGGGTTTTTTGTTTTTCACGTCCCCTTAAAAAAAAAAAGGAAAAAAATTGAATTTAAAAAAAATCGCATGGGATTCCAAACCCGCTTTTCCCTTTTAAAAAATTGCTTTAGCCCACAAAAAATGCCCCTTTACTCACCCTGTTTGTACAAAAAAATTTATTTGGGCCCGGGACCAAAAAAAAATTTTTTTGGGAAACCCTAAAATGTTTGGTATTTGGGAGATGTGTATTAATACAGATAACCAAAAATCTTTTAACCGGGAAAATTTTTAAAAGCCGTTTAAAAACAAAAAACGTCTGCAAAAAAGGCACAGTAATTTTTTTTTCACATTTTGTCCCATTTTGAATTTTTTTTGCGGTTTTTCCCCGTTTTTTCTATGGTTTAAAGTTGGGAAAAACACCCTTAAAAGTACCCTCTTGTCCCCCAAAAAAAAAGCCCTAATGTCTATGTAGGTAGAAAAAATAAAAAAAGTTAAAGGCTTGGGGAAAGGGAAGGATGAAAAAGACTAAACGTGAACCCAAAAAAAAAAAAACTCTATAGGAAGGGATTATGGGCAGCCCCAGCTCAGCGGGGGATTGCTTTGGTGGTTTCCGCTTTCTGGTTGAATTTTGGTCTGAGAAGTATTTGATATTAGGGCCCCCCCCTGTAAGGTGAAAAGAAATTGGGCCCCCATGCAAAAAAAATTTTTTTTTTTTTACTTTTTTGTTTTTGGTCGTGGGGCTTTAGGTTTTTAAATCCCTCCCCTTTTCCCCCTGGGAGGGGCAAAAAAAAGAGCAGTTTATTATTTTTAATAACCTATATTTAAAAATTTTTAGGTTTTAAAAGGGGGAAGGGGGAGAGTCTGCTCTGGGGCCTTACTAACCGGGGGGTTTTTTCACAGCTAGGGGGGCTGGGACAATTAAATTTTTTAATTTTCGAGGGTTTTTCAAAATTGGGACCAAAATTCTCTTATGGGGGAACTTTATTTGGGGTTTTACCGTTAAAAATTTTGGGGGGGGCGGGGATCCCCAAGGGGCCGGGGATTACCCCGGGGGCAAAAATTTGGGGGGCAAAAAATGGGGGGCGGCCCAAAATTTACACCCAAGGGTAACATTCCCCTTTTTTTGGAGGGGGGGCACACTTGCAGGGGGCCCGGATGGGGCCTTGGAATTTTTGGGCCCACCCTTCAATACCACATGATTTAAACCTATTTTGGGTCCGGGGGGAGAATAAAAGGGGGTCCTTTTCCCATGGGGGAAAAACTCAACCCAAAAAGGCCCAAATTTTTTTTTTGATTTTATGCTGCGATTTGGGGGTTACGGGCGCCGGTTCCAAAAGGGGGTTTGGCAAAAAACCCCCGAGGGGAAAGGTGGGTGAAAAAGGGGGAAAACCAGGAAAAAGTTCTTTCTCCCGGGGCCTGCACCCTGGGGGGGGTTCCCTCCCCTTTTTTCCGGCATTGGCTTGGGCATTAAACTTTTAAGGGGGGCCGGGGGCCCTTATGGGGTTTAAACTACCTGGGAAGATCTTTCAAATGACCGATTTTGATTTAAAGAGATTTGAACATTTAAGGGCGGGGGAATTGGGGGAGGGGGCCAAACTTTAAATTTGGGAGGGGTTTGTACAAAAAGGGCACGGGGGGAGAAAAAAAAAATCCTGGAAGTAATGCACCATCAAGGGGTCAGTTTTTTCAGGGTCAGGGTTTTTTTGGGGCCAAACCCTTCCCCCTTTTAATGGGGGGTTTTTAAAGGGGGCAATGAAGTCATTTTATTGGGGGAACCCCCCTTTTTGGGGGGGGCTTTCCCATGGCCCCTTGCTAACCCGCCTTTCCCCTGCACCCATTCCCCCAATACTGTTGGGGTTTTATTTCACTACCAAACTGAGTTTTCCCCAAATAAAAAATGGGGGTCCCCCAAATGTTTAGCCAGGTTTTTGAAGAACCCAAAAATGGGGAGGGGCATATTTTTTAGGATGGAGAACCACAGTTTGCCCAAGATTGTGCTTTGTAGCAAGTTGAGAACTCATTACTAAAATAGAGGGACACCAAAGAAGATGTATAAATTTGGGGCCCAAAATTCTCCTAAAATAGTTTGGGGCAAATCTGTCCCCAAATTGGGAAATTTTCCAAACCCCCCAGCGATTCTTCCGTAGATTGGGCAGCCCTTGAAACCCCTGAAGCCAAAAAACCAAAGGGTGAATTTCCCAAACACATAATACATGGACGTGCCAGGTTTGCATCATCTTCTCTTAGGATACGTCCCCAAAAAGGGGATAGTTTTAAAAAGCCTGGTTTTGGGTTCTTTTTTAAGAATTCCCGCCAGTATTTTTTTTCGTCTTTTTGGGGCCCTGGTTTTGGGGGGTTTGGGTTTTGCCCGGGGATTTGGGGGATTCTCCCGGGTTTTTCCCCATAACCCACTGGAATTACCAAATTTCCCGCTTGGGAAAACGGGGGGGAAAAATTGTGGGATACCCCTAAATTTTTTCGGGAATGGCTGGGAAGTTGAAAAATTTTTGTTTCGTGTTTGACCCCGTGTTCCCCCAACCCCCAGGGGCCTTCAAGGGGGCCACCAAAACAGGTCATTTTTTTCCCGGGGGTCTTTCCCACAAAAAAATGGGGGGACTGAACAGGGGGAATTATAAAAACCTGTGGGGGAAATTTTCATGACAAAATAATTAAAATCAACTTGGGGCAATTGGCCCAAGGAAAAACCCGGGGGGGGAAAAAAAGATGGGTTGGGGGGGGGTCGTTGGGGGGGGACGGAGGGGTTGGGGGGGGAACCTTGGGGGGGGTAAAAAAACCTTTCTGAATTTTGGGTTATTTTATTAAGCTATGGAGGGTGGCTTTTTTGTCGGGGTTTTAAGACGGTTTTCCAAATCCGCAAAAATGACTGAAAATTCCCACCAAAAAAACCATGCCGTGTGGACGGCCCTTTTTTCGCTCTTTGCTTTTAAAGGGGGGGAAAACCCCTTTATGACATAAAGATGGGAAAAAAAAAATATTTTAATTTTATTATATTTAAAACAGGGATATTTCCCCAAAAAGGGGTGTAGTCAAGGGGGAAATTTTCAGACACTAACTTATGGAAATGCCCTTTTAAGGCCCAAACATTGTGCCCGTGTAGAGAAAACCCCCAAATCAGGTTTCCTCACAAACCCGTAAACCTAAAACAGTTTTACCCTTTCTCCTTTGGCCCAATAAAGTCAAATTTAAAAGGGTTTTTTATAAAAAAGCAGCAGAGACTAGATTTGCACAGAGATCTTCCTGGGAGATTGTTATTTCTCCCATAGAAGTACATGGCTGACTTCCAGTTATGGTGAGACTGGTCCGCTTTGCTAGAAATCTGGAAGTTCGCCCCAAAAATTCTGAAGACTATTTATTGCCCAAAAATGGTAGGAAAAAACCCCTGTATGGGGCCCTTTTAGTGTAATGTAAATTTTCTTTGCCTTCTTATCTGGAAAGAATTTTGTGCACATTTATAAAGGGCAGTTGCACGAATTCTGGCAAATGTGCCGCAAAAATCATGATGTGGAAGAACAACAGGTACAAAAAAAAAATTTTAGTATCAATTCCCTTCAAATTAACCAGAGAAATATAGAAGACAAAGGGAAAATATGTGGTTTCTGCAAAATTTCTGTAAGACTATATGAGGAACTTTGGCTGAGGGCAAATATTTTGGAATTGAAAAAGGGGTAAAATCATTAAAATGGCGTGTGACAAGCAAACAATTTGGGGAAATAATAAATGGCCAAAATTTTATTTGAAAATTTTGACATAAGCCAACTTAAAATGGGGTAAAATTAAAATAAGACAGTTTAATATGCGACAGATTTATGACACTATGATAATGTGGTCATTTAGGAGTGTCTACACTGTCTAAGGCTCCCTAAAATATGCCAAAAAATGAATTCCCAAACCCCTGTGAATAGGGGGAAAGGAGGGGGGACAGCCCCAAAATCGCACAAAATCACCCCTTTATTGAAAAAACGTATTGGAATCTGAAAAGAGGAACAAAAGGTTAAAAACTCTTAAAAATACAAAATAGTATCAAATCATTCATGTGAGGACTAAAATCCCCAAATATGGGCATGAAAGTGATCCTAGCTGTTACAAAAGGAATTTGCTGACATAATCACGTATTGTAAATTTTTTCAAATACACAAAAAAAAAAGAAAGGGCAAAACCCCAAATAAAGTCCCCATGGGCATGTCAACGCACGGGTTTTTTGGCCGGGTTTTTCAGGGTTTCGGTTTTTCAGCCGCTTGAAAAACCGGCCCCAAAAAAGGCACAATTTTCTCTATGGAAAACCCGTGCAGGTCCCCACGCCGGGTTTTTACCGCCCCCGGTTTTGCCGCCGGCGGTTTCCCGGGGCAAAACATTGGAAAAAACCCCATTTTACTCCGGTTTCCGACGGAAGATTGCTTCCAATGGGGGGGGGGGGCTGTTCTCGTCATCGCGGGGGAAAAGCCGCCCCCCCCCCGGGGGGGACGGGCGCCCAAAAAAGGGGCAAATCCGGCCGGCAAACCCCGGTAATTTTTCTTCGGTTGAAGTGCCTATGGGTGCATTGGTCAGGGGTTTCGCACGTCATCGCAAAATTCATCAGGGGTCGCACTATAAATCGCCCCATTAAATAAAAAAAAAAAACATTACATCTACAAAAAAAGAAAAATGGGCCTGAAACAAAAAAATTAGTAACAATCTTTTAAAAAAAAATCAAAAACACCTACAAAAAAAGACAGCCCTAAATTACTAAGGGCATTCCCAAGGCACGGGGTTTTTCCGACCGGCCGGTTTTTCCGCCGCAGGCCCCCCCCGCGACACATTTGCTTTCACAATCTTTCCTCCCCTTGTCGGGCGGGGAATCTGTGGGAAGCAAAGTGAAGGGGTTGGGCTTTTCTCCCCCCACGCGGGAAAAAAAACCAACCCCCCCCCCGAGGGGTGCATGCCACAAACCGGACAAATCCCGGTCGATAAGCCGCCGGATTTGTCCCCTTGCCGAGGGGGGCGCAACCCAAAAGGGAAGGGGATGCTGTATTGGTTTCCTAATTTAAAAATCATTTAAAACAGATTTTGTCCTTTGCCCTGTGAACGGGGTTTTACATGGGAAGGAACAAAATCCCCTAGTTTTGCCCCCGCAGAAAAACCGTCCCCCTCCCAAACATTTTTTG
>JAODAL010015525.1:0-83585 GCA_025379985.1 Phyllomedusa bahiana
GCGGGGGATGTGCTGGGGGTGACCGGTGGTTTTGGGAGAGTGTTGCGTATGACTGGTGTGTGCGGTATGTGTCTGGTGTGTGACCGGTGTGTGCGGAATGTGTCTGGCGTGTGAGTGACGTGTGCGGGATGTGTCTGACATGCTACCGGTGTGTGCGGGATGTGTCTTGAGTGTGACCGGTGTGTGCAGGATGTTTCTGGCGTGTGACCGGTATGTGCAAAATTTTTCTAGCGTGTGTGCGGGATGTGTTTAGCGAGTGACCGGTGTGTGCGGTATGTGCCTGGCGTGTGACCGCTGTGTGTACGGGATGTGTCTAGCATGTCACCGGTCTGTGCGGGATGTTTCTGATGTGTGACCGGTGTGTGCGGGATGTGTTTAGCGTGTGACCGGTGTGTGCGGGATGTGTTTGCCGTGTGACCGCTGTGTGCGGGATGTGTCTGGCGTGTGAATGATGTGTGCGGGATGTGTCTAGCGTGTGACCGGTGTATGTGGGAGGTGTTTAGCATGTGACCGGTGTGTGTGGGAGGTTTGTCTGTAGTGTGACCGCTGTGTGCGGGATGTGTCTGGTGTGTGAATGATGTGTGCGGGATGTGTCTAGCATGTGACCGGTGTATGTGGGAGGTGTTTAGCATGTGACCGGTGTGTGTGCGAGGTGTGTCTGTACGCCTGCACACACCGGTAACAACCGGTGTGTGCAGGATGTGTCTGGCGTGTGACTGGTGTGACACCAGACTGGTGTGTGCGAAATGTGTCTGGTGTGTGACCGGTGTATGCGGAATGTGTCTAGAATGTGACCAGTGTGTGCGGGATGTGTCTGGTGTGTGATCGGCGTTTGCGGAATGTGTTTGGCATGCTACCGGTATGTTCGGGATGTGTCTAGCATGTGATCGGTGAGTGCAGGATGTGTCTGCCGTGTGACCGGTGTGTGCGGGATGTGTCTGGCGTGTGACCGGTGTGTGGGATGTGTCTGGCGTGTGAGTGACGTGTGCGGGATGTGTCTGGCGTGTGACCGGTGTGTGCAGGATGTGTCTGGCGTATGACCGGTGTGTGCGGGATGTGTCTAGCATGTGACCAGTGTGTGTGGGATGTGTCTGGCGTGTGTCCGGTGTGTGCGGGATGTGTCTAGCATGTTACCGGTGTGTGCGAGATGTGTCTAGCAAGTGACCAGTGTTTGCGGGATGCGTCTAGCGTGTGACCAGTGTTTGCGGGATGCATCTGGCATGTGTCCTGTGTTTGCGGGATGCGTCTAGCGTGTGACCGGTGTGTGCAAGATGTGTCTGGCGTGTGACTGGTGTGACACCAGACTGGTGTGTGCGAAATGTGTTTGGTGTGTGACCGGTGTATGCGGAATGTGTCTAGCATGTGACCAGTGTGTGCGGGATGTGTCTGGCGTGTGATCGGCGTTTGCGGGATGCGTTTGGCATGCTACCGGTATGTGCGGGATGTGTCTGGCGTGTGTCCGGTGTGTGCTGGATGTGTCTAGCATGTTACCGGTGTGTGCGGGATGTGTCTGACGTGTGACCGGTGTGTTCGGGATGTGTTTGGCATGTGAGTGGCGTGTGCGAGATGTGTCTAGCATGTGACCGGTGTGTGCAAGATGTGTCTAGAGTGTGTGCGGGATGTATCTAGCGTGTGACCGGTTTGTGCGGGATGTGTCTAGCATGTTACCGATGTGTGTGTGATGTGTCTAGCTTGTGACCAATGTGTGCGGTATGTGTCTGCCGTTTGACCAGTGTGTGCAGGATGTGTCTTGCTCGTGACCAGTGTGTGCGGGATGTGTTTGGCGTGTGAGTGACGTGTGCGGGATGTGTCTGGCGTGTGACCGGTGTGTGCAGGATGTGTCTGGCGTATGACCGGTGTGTGCGGGGTGTGTCTGGCATGTGACCGGTGTGTGAGGGATGTGTCTGGCGTGTGACCGGTGTGTGCAGGATGTGACTGGTGTGTGCAAGATGTTTCTAGCGTGTGTGCGGGATGTGTCTTGCATGTGTATGTGGGATGTGTCTGACGTGTGACCGGTGTGTGCGGGATGTGTTTGGCGTGTCAGTGCCGTTTGTGAGATGTGTCTAGCATGTGACCGGTGTGTGCGGGATGTGTCTGGCGTGTGAGTGAAGTATGCGGGAGGTGTTTAGCATGTGACCAGTGTGTGTGGGATGTGTATAGCATGTGACCGGTGTGTGCAGGGTGTGTCTGGCGTGTGACCGGTGTATGCGTGATGTGCCTGGCATGTGACCGGTGTGTGTAGAATGTGACTGGTGTGTGCAAGATGTGTCTAACGTTTGTGCGGGATGTGTCTAACGTGTCACCGGTGTGTGCGGGATGTTTCTAGCGTGTGACTGTTGTGTGCAGGATGTGTCTGGCATGTGTCTGGCGTGTGACTGGTGTGACACCAGACTGGTGTGTGCGGGATGTATCTGGTGTGTGAACGGTGTATGCGGAATGTGTGTAGCATGTGACCGGTGTGTGCGGGATGTGTCTGGCGTGTGATCGGTGTGTACGGGATGTCTCTAGCATGTGACTGTTGTGTGCAGGATGTGTCTGGCGTGTGACCGGTGTGTGTGAGGAATGGTGAGAAAACAATAGAAAGGTCAAACTCCCAATTAGAAAGCGCTCCATCAGCTGAGCCAGTGGTGGCCTAGTGGTTAAGGCGCCTGCCTTGCAACCCAGAGGTCGTTAGTTCGAATCCCCTCTGAATCTAGTTTGAGAGTCCCAGTTAAACCGGTGATCTGTGACCGAACATAAATAAAGTATAGGCCTGGCCAAAGAAATTCAAAGCGCTTAACTCTACATTAGGTTAAATGTCTAATGGTGTAGTGGATAAAGGGGTGAAAGATAGAGAGGGTACTCCAGGACATATAGGGGTCTGGGATAGGGTTAAATGTATGGATGGTAAGAGGGCAGGAGAGAATAAATATAATCCAGGACATATAGGGGTCTGGGATAGGGTTAAATGGGGGTGGATAATGCACAGGTGGGTATAGAGGGGGTGAAGGGTATAGAGGGTACAGCAGAAAAAAGGGGGCAAGGAGCTGATAAATAGGGGGCAGGGAGAGGATGAATAGGGTGGATAAAGGGGTGAAAGGTAGAGAAGGTACACCAGGAAATAGGGGGATTGGGTAATGGGTGTAATGGGGGGGTGGTAGAAGGGGTAGGGAGCATAATCCAGGAATTAGGGGTGTGGAGGGAAAAGGTGTAGAGAGGTAATGCAAAGTTGTATGGGGGAGTAAAAAAGGGGTGGTTAGATAATGGACAGGATAAAGAGGATGCTAGAAGGAAATAGGGGGATCGAATAGGTTGGATAATATACAGGTGGGTGTAAAAAGGGATGGTAGAGAGGGTACAGATAAGTGTTTAGGAGGGTAATGCCAAAGGTGTAGGGGTAATGCACAGGTGGATGCTAGAGGGGTGGTTTGATAAGGGTGTAGAAAAAAAGAGGGTAGATATGGTGATGTAGCAATAAAATAAGATGAATACAGGAAAAAAGAGGGTGATGAGGGTGGATGAAATAGAGTGGCTAAGGGTTGGAGTTAGGTTGTAAGCCAGCCACCCTCCCCCCTTCTTTCTCTAGTCATCCTCTACACTCTTATTTATCCCCTTTTTCCGTAGCCTCCCTCTTTATTCTCTAGCCCTCATAACCTGTATCCACCTCCCCCCTTTTTCCCTACCCACCCATTTTTCTGTTTGCACCTTTTCCTCTCCAATCTGATAACCCCTTCAACGCCCTTTTTATACCTATCCATTCCCTTGTTCCCGACGCACCCTCATTTATCTAGTCCGCATTTCACTGACTCCCCTTTGTTGTCCCTTAATACCCCTCTTTTCACCCTCTTTCCCTGTTCACCCACCACGATTTCCTCGTGCACCCCACTTTTTATTACCCTCGAATTTGGACGTCACCCCATGCCCAAGCGCATCACTAGTTAAGACCAAATGAGGGGTGATGGTAGGGAAAGAGAAATAGGAATCCACAAATACTCTTTTGACTTTCAAGTATACCCAGTATACGGACTGGAAAGACAATGAGGGCCCATAACATGGGTTGTCAGTGTCACGGCGCACGTTTCCGCTGTGAAGCAGTAAGGCACGATAGGGGTTAATCCCTCTAGTCAGTCGACACACCCAGGTAGAGGCCGAGCTGATGAGCTTAGGAGTGACAGCTCGGCTCCTAATCAAGTCAGAGGGTGTGTCGCACTGGCCAATAGGAGGGCCTGGAGGCTGCACCAATCGTCTGCTGGGGCGGGCTCCAGGCACGTCATTTAAACTCCCTCATTTCTGTTAGTCCTTGCCTGAGAAAGGTTATCCCTTTTGCTTCCCATCTGTTCCTGATTCTGCTTGTTTACGCCTGTGTTCCTGACTTCGGCTTGCTCCTCGACTACGTTTTTTGTCCTCCGTTTTTGTACTGCGTGACCTCCTGTGTTTTTGGACCCTCGGCTTGTTTACCATTATTCTTCTGGTTTCTGATTCGTGGCTTTGGTGTACCGTTATCGACCCGGACTGTCTGACTCTGCGTTTCCCTGACGGCCCTGCACGTAGTAGTGTAGGGACTGTCGTCCAGTTGGGGTCTGCCATCTAGGGCAGCACGCCAAGTAGGCAGGGACAGTGGGCTGGGTGGCAGTCAAGGCCCACTGCACCTCCTCTGACATGACATTTTCTCAGGCCATACATTACTGCTCCCCAGGTACCATGAACCCCATGACTGCACTGGTGGAGCAGATGCAGGGACTTACCCAGTTGGTCCAAGACCTGGCACTGAGGGTACAGCAGCAGGAGACCTCCCAGGGTACCCCACAGGGAGGGAACCCTCCGGCATCGATTTCCCCTTCGGTGGAACCCCCCATTCAGCTACCAGGTTTTCGGGTGACAAGAGGGCTTTTCTGACTTTTAGGGAGGGATGTCGGCTGTATTTTCAACTCCGCCCACGTACCTCTGGTAATGAGGAACAGAGAGTGGGAACTGTCATGTCCCTTCTCCAAGGGTCCCCCCAGGAGTGGGCATTTTCACCACCCACTGACTCACAGGAATTGTCTTCTGTCGACATATTTTTTGTCTCTTTGGGACTTCTCTTCGACGACCCTGAAAGGGAGGCGGTGGCCGAAACTCAGCTCACCACCTTATGGCAGGGTAAGAGGACTGTAGAGGTTCTCCTCTATAGTCCTCTTACCCTGCCATAATGGTACGGGTACGCCAAAGCCACAAATCAGAAACCAGGAGAATAACGGTAAACAAGCCAAGGGTCCAAAAACACAGGAGGTCACGCAGTACAAAAACGGAGGACAAAAAACGTAGTCTGAGTTTCGCCGCTGGTGCGTTCCTTCGGGGTGGAACGACCCAGCCGTCAGGTGCCAGTTCCGGGTAGGATTGGCTGACCATGTTAAGGACATGTTATTGGCCTATCCTACTCTGGGCACTCTGGATGATGCCATCGGCTTGGCAGTCCGATTAGACAGACGGTTTAGGGAGAGACGTCGGGAGCAGACCCTTTCTCCATTACCCCGCCTTACTCCACTACTCCGTTCTGCCACCGCCCCAGAGCCTTCGAGTGCGGTGATGCCCCCTGAGGAGCCTATGCAGGTAGGGGCCTCTTCTGCGGGTACTGCCAGTGACCGCAGGACCTCATGTCGCACCCAGGGACTGTGCTTCTACTGTGGTGGAGAAGGTCATCCCATCCGTGAGTGTCCCAACAGGAGGCCCTGGCCGGAAAACTCCAGCGCCTAGGTGACTCGCGGGAAGGTCACCTAGGTGAACAGGTATTCCCTATGGTATCAAAAAACTTGTTGTTGCCAGTAGTGATGAGCGATTGTGTCAACTATCGTTATCGATTAGTCGATATCGGCAATTATCATGATGAATTCCGATAGTTGATAACAGATTATCGCCGATGACCAAAAAAGTCTATGGGAGAGGAACAACACCTTCATTCTTACACCCAGACAGGTGAGGAGAAGCTGGAATTAACATCCACAACAGCAAACTGGATACGTGCTACATCTTAGGCAAGACAATTAGGTTATAAAAGTCACAGAAAAAAAGTCACAGAGCATTCACTATCCCTGTCTTGTTCCACAGCATGACCCTTTAACCTGCATAACCCAAAATTTAAATAGTGCCTGAAGGCAGTATTATTTGTACCATCATTATACTTGAACTGGACATTTACTATCCCTGTCCTGGAACGAAGCATGACCCTTAAACCTGTCTGACCCACAGATTAAAAAGTGCTGGAAAAAGGATTCTTTGAACCACCATTTTAGTTGAACTGGACATTGACTATACCTATCCTGTACCCAGGGCCGTCTTTCCCATTGGGCAAGGTAGGCACTTGCCGGGGGCCCCATGAGCTCAGAGGGCCCCTCGAACAGCTGCCTACCTTACCCAGGGCCGTTCGTTGGACTGCCGCCAGTCAGAGCAAGGGCCAGGCTTCAGATGCTCCGTGTGTAGTCTGATGCGGCCCCTGCTATTGCTGTGCCGTGCCTGCGCTTTACTGCTCACAGCGCAGGCAGCACGGCACTAAGCAGGGGCCAGACTGCGATCTTCTGAGCTCCTGCACTACAGCCCCGCTCCTCCCCCTCTCCAGCAATGCAGCCACTGAAGAGCAGGAGACTGCTGGGGAGAGAAGAGCAGGGCTGCCCCCTCCTCCCTCTAACCTCTTACCATCTGCAGTGAAGAGAAGACGACTGCCAGTCTTCTAGACTTCAGAACGAGAGAGTGCTGGGGAGGGGGGAGTGGGGGGGTGTTGGGAGGCATTCCAGTGTCTATCTGTGTCTATATGCTGGCTGTGTATCTAAGCCTACCCAGTGTCTATCTGTGTCTATCTGCTGGCTGTGTCTCTAAACCTACCTAGTGTATACTATCATCTGCTGGCTGTGTATCTAATTCTACCCAGTGTATTCTGTCATCTGCTGGCTGTATATCTAAGCCTACCCAGTGTATACTATCATCTGCTGGCTGTGTATCTAAACCTACCCAGTGTATACTATCATCTGCTGGCTGTGTATCTAAGCCTACCCAGTGTATACTATCATCTGCTGGCTGTGTATCTAAGCCTACCCAGCGTATACTATCATCTGCTGGCTGTGTATCTAAGCCTACCCAGTGTATACTATCAACTGCTGGCTGTGTATCTAAACCTTTGTGGTGTTATACTATTTGCTGTTCCTGTGTAGCTAAGCCTATCTAGTGTTATATCTGTTGGCCCTATGTATCTGAGCTCATCAGGTGTTATACTATCTGCTGTCCCTGTGTATCTAAGGCCCGGTTCACACGGTGTAATTGCGGGGCATATTTCACCCCATAATTCGTGCCGTACTGCGCTCAATACGGGCCAAGATACGGCCCAGTCATTACGGTAATCCACAGTTCTCATAGAGAACTATGTATTCCGTCTCCTCTCCCCGCTCGGAGAATCCGCCGCGGAGGGAGATAAGTGACATGTCATTAACTAGCGGCGAATACACGCCTAGAATAATGAATGTCTATGGGGCCGGCAGGCTGCCAGCCCCCCCCCCACCCCTCCCGCATATTAGCACGACTCCCGTAACATACGATGTATTGCGGCGCATACAGTACTGTACGTGGCGCAATACATCGTATGAACATAGCCAAAGTGATGTGTTATCTGTATTCTGTGTTGGTTGGGGGGGGCCCAGTGCACAGCACTGCCCAGGGGCCTTAATGCTGTTAAGACGGCTCTGCCTGTACCTCAAACCTGTATGACCCACATATTAAAAAGTGCCGGAAAAAGGAGTCTTTGAACCACCATTTTAATTTAGCCGGACATTGACTATACCTGTCCTGTACCACAGTATGACCATTAAACCTGTCTGACCCACAGATTAAAAAGTGTCGGAAAAAGGAGTCTTTCAACCACCATTTTAGTTGAACTGGACATTGACTATACCTGTCCTGAACTGCAGTATGACCATTAAACCTGTCTGACCCACAGATTAAAAAGTGCCAGAAAAAGGTGTCTTTGAACCACCATTTTAGTTGAACTGGACATTGACTATACCTGTCCTGGACCACAGTATGACCATAAAACCTGTCTGACCCACAGATTAAAAAGTGCCGGAAGGAGGGGGCGTGGCTAGCTATGTGAAGGAGCAGACATGTTAGAGTGGAGCTCCGTCAGAGACCGATTAAAATCAACACCTACAGCCTTCAAAATGAGTAGCAGACGCTCCAAAAGGGCACCCAAGACGCCTAAGCTGCCTGCTACAAGTGGGGGACTTTATCCAATTACTTCACTCCGCTAGCGGATCTGGAGGATGACTTACCGCCTTCCCGTGCCTTGACCCCGGGGCCGCCATCTTGCCCGCCAGATCAAGCTTCAAACCAGCAGTGCCAGGCTTCCAAAGCTTCTAAACAGGCTGCTGGGACGCTCTAACTGCCGCAGGACAGACCACACAGGAGCCAGCGCTCTCTACCAGCCGCTACGTCCTCCAGCTCTGACCCCCCGTTCCGGCAGGGGAAGAAGGTTAACACTGACCCATCTCTGCGGGACGCAGGAAGAGGAGAAGGCGCCATAACCCACGCGATCACGACCGACACAGCCGGGAGCCGGCGCTTACTGCCAGCCACTCCGCCTCGCCGTTCTGATCCCGCGCTGCGGCGGGTGATGGAGAAGTCCGCCGGCTCACCCTTGCGGGACGCAGAGCCTGGAGAAGGCGCCGCAACTCCCACAGCCATTGCGGACACTGTCGGGAGCCGGAGTTCTCCCTCAACCTCACCGTCCGCCTGCTCCGACCCCCCGCTCCAACAAAAGACAGGGGCGCACGCCGATCCGTCCACACGGGCTGCAGACAGTGGAGAGGATGCCAGGACACAGACAGCCATGCCGGGCATCACGGGGACTCACGGGTCCCGCAACATGGGAGACCCGACTCCAGGCAGGAACAGGTACGAGCTCCCGTCAGGCTGTCAGGCGCTGTCCACCTTGCCTTCGGTCCCTGCAGCTGCATTGGGAACAGAGGGGGGGAATCTCCTCATCATGGGGGAGTCTGGATAAAGAGGAGAAGCGCATCCACCCGCTAGTGATGAGCCCGATCCCCCATCCCCAAGCGCCGGGATCCTCCCGTATCTCTTCCTCCATTTCCCCTGGTCAGTGGGCAGCGGAGCCATTAAGCTCCCCGGGACAGAGACAACACCAGGAGGCTATGTCCCACTTTGCTCCTCTGAAAGTGCCCCCATTGTCACACCAGGCAGGGACTGATACCTGGGCACAGACTCTATCTGTGGCAACTCCAGCACCATTTATGCCCAGAGGGTCTAGCCTGCAATCAAACCCTCATTCTCCTCAGAGGGGACCTACTGAGCCCAGTCTCCGAGCGCCCCTTCAGGCCCCTGATAGCCCTGGGAATGCACCCAGGACCACCTATGGGGGCACTGTTCTATCCTACTCATCGGCCCGACAGGACCCGCTGTGGCGTTCAAATCCGTCCTCCCCATCTTGGGGTGCTGCTCAGGGTGACCCTCTGGTAAACCCGACTCCTATGCCTCCCGCCTCCAGTAGCTTATATAACAACGTAGAGACTGTGGGCCTGCTCCCTCCTGAGGAAGCCATCCATACTTTGGCAGCACATCCTGAACTCAGAGCGCTCCTCTCTCTGATCCCCACTAAACGTGATATCCAGCAGATGGCGCACGATCTGCACCAAGCTTGGAGACAGTTTCTTCTACCAGTGCAGACAGATCTAACTGCCCTACAAGAGCGGGTCCAACAAGTTGAAAACCATCAAACATCTACAGCATCTGCTATCTCTGCCCTGCAGGCTTCTGTGGGGAACAGCAGGATCGTTTTGTCTCTCTGGTGAATCATATTGATGATCTTGAGAACCGTAGCAGACGAAATGATATCAGAATACGAGGCATGCCGGAGTCTGTTACAACGGGTGAATTGATCCCTACTCTCACAAAGGCCTTTAACTACGTCCTGGGCAGACCGGAAGAAACCAAAATTGAATTTGATCGTGCGCATAGAGCGCTCCGCCCGCAGAGCCAGGACCCTGATAGACCCAGGGACATTATTTGCAGAGTACACAGGAACACGCTTAAAGAGGAGATTATGCAAAGCGTTGCATTCAATGGCATGCAACTGGATTTGTTTCCAGATCTCTCACGCAGAACCCTACGACTCCGGTCATCTGTTAAACCGTTGCTGGGGATTCTACAGGATAGAGGTATTCCGTATCACTGGGGCTTCCCCTTCTCCATTCAAGTCCGTTATAGGGTCAAGTCATTGTCATTACGCACACCTTCGGAACTCCGGGCCTTTCTTGCTGCCTTAAATCTTCCTGAGGTGGCGCTGCCGGACTGGCAGGACATACTAAAACAGGATCCTGTCCCTCCTCAGAGTCTGCCAACTTCGCAGCGGCCTCGCTCCCGGGATGAGGCTGCACCGAGAACCCAAAGATCCCGGCGTAGACCGAGCAGCCCGACATTCTCTCCGACCAAGAGACCCCCACATCGTTGAAATCTCAATTTTTGCCCGCATGCTGGGTCACTGACAGTGTCCTGTTGACACACTCACTCCTAGCCTCCTGAATTGTTGACCTCAGGAACCCTAGGGATTTGAGACTGGTCCCCTATCTGCCGTTCTCCCTCCTCAAAGCTCCTAACATTGGTAGATTAATATATCGTTGGTCTGCTTTTTGGATGACTTTCTTCTTCTCGTCATAATGAGTCTACTCATTATACTGTTTACTACCATCTAGTTATTGTTGTTGATTCATATAGGATGGGCGCTGGAGGGGTTTAACTGGCCAGCACGTGCCTGTTTTGAGGTGCTGAGTTGTCTCCCTATCCAGTGCTCAGGTCCTTTTGCTTAACCATTTATTTTTTCTTTTTCTCCTTTTCTTTCTCTGACGTCTCCAGGTGTCATGCTTTACCTCCCTCTTTTTTTTTTTTTGCATATGTGTTTGATACCCCATATTGATGTCACGTCCCGTCCCCCGGGATTTCTGGCCGGCCTTTATTCTCTCCTGGCCTTCGCAGTTCTATTTCTGCCTTATGTTAGGTATTAGCCTCTGTGTTTTAGGCCTTTTTATTTGGTATTGTTGAACTCCTTTAACTTTGTTAATTATGCCTGGTCGGTCTCCCACCTGTCTGTGTGCGCCTTTCTCGGGGTTGGTCTTCATACGGTTCTTCTTTTATTCCTTAATGGCTAGCATTAGGGTCACATCCCTGAATGTCAAGGGATTCAACACCCGCGAGAAGTGCTCACAAATTCTCTATCACCTTCCCCAAACAGCGTTTGTACGTTTGTATCAGGAGACTCACCTCTTGAGCACACACTACAGAAACTTTCCCCAAATGGTACTTCCCTGCCTGGTACCATAGCAGTAACTCGCTCGCTAAAACGAAGGGGGTGGCGATTTTTTTTTTACAAGTCATTGCTGGTTCAGATCCTGGACGCTCTTCCAGACACTGATGCTCACTATTTTCATTAAGTGCTTTCCCCCCAGGGTCGCTCTACACGATTGCCAATATTTATGCCCCTAACCCCGGCTTGCTCACTTTATTTTTCTAAAACCCCTTTATGCTCTTACGGACTTTGCTCAGGGACACTGATTCTCTGTGGTGATTTCAACCTAGCACTTAACCCGTGTGGGGGAACTCGAGGTGGACGATCCCTATGTTTGGCGACTTCCCGGCAGCATCCGTAATTGTTTTCCATGACATGCAGTTAGTGGATGTTTGCAGTCTCCTTCATCCTGACGACAGGGACTACAGGTTTTTCTCCCACCCGCACAAGTCTTATAGCCGGATAGATTATATACTCCCCTCTCACTCCCTACTCCCACAAGTATCCCATGTCTATATTGGAAACATCCTACATTCAGACCATGCCCCGGTTCACTGCGATTTCACTCTCCCAAATTATAGCAAACCTCCATTTTCGTGGAAACTAAATGAATCCCTTTTGACCGACTCTGTTTGCCTGTCGGACTTGAAAAGTGCTCTTGACGCCTTTACTATTGTGCATTCTACCGACCCCACTCCATCTCAGACTAAATGGGAAGCTCTCAAAACGGTTTTACGTGGTGTCCTCATAAAACATGGGGCTCGACTTAAGAGAGAGAGGTCGCACAAGTTGTGCTCCCTTGTACAGAAGCTGCACTGTCTTGATGCGACCCACAAGTCGACAGGTCGGGAGTCGGATCTTAGGGACTTGATACGCACTCGACATGAAATACTTCAGTTGATGGAACACAAGCACAAACGCTACCGACAGCTTTGTTCCAGTTCCTTCTATACATGGAGTAATAAGCCCGGTAGATGTTTAGCGCGTGCCCTGCGTGATAAAAGGGCCTCCCTGTTCATCCTCTCTATTAAAAGCTCAAACTGATTTCTGATTTTGTATGGGCCCGGAAACGCCCCAGACTAGCATACTCTATCCTAACGAGATAAAAACCTGAGGGCGGTTTAGCTCTCCCGGACCTCCAGGCCTATTATATTGCAACAACCATGACTCGGGTCCTGGACTCCTTCCATAGTATATCATCCAAACTGTGGGTCGAGCTCAAATCTAGGATATATGGAGCTCCGGTGGCAGCTCTGCCCTGGCTACCAATAACCTCGATGCCAAAAAAACTCATCCATAGGATCCCACTAGTGACCCAAACTTCCATCTGGGTTTGTAGAAGGTTTCCTTCTAAGATGATTTTGTTCCAGCCAGGAGGGCCTTGCACACCCATAGTGGGCAACCCAGAGACCCCAGCCTCTGTTGCCATAGCTCTGACTCGGTTACGGGGGCATGACCCATCCTCTGTGACTTTCAAGTCACTTCTTACTGAGAATGCCCTTAAGACCTACCAAGAACTTGCCGGAGATTTAACAACGACAGGTTTTTCGAGGTTTAACTACTACCAGTTGAGGAGTCTATATGCAACATACAAGGTCCGACTCGACCTTCACAGGACCCTTATGCCTTTTGAAGAGTGGTGCTTGCAGAATTCCACAGGGAAACATGCTCTCTCGAGAGTGTATAGTCGTCTACAGCCTGCCAGTGAGGGGATTTACCCCTTCCAGGCGAGCTGGGAGAGGGAACTGGGGAGGACCTTCACGACGGAGGATTGGGAAAGGGTGTTTTATCTTTCGCATAAATCGTCAATCTCTGTGAAAGCACAGGAGCTTAATTACAAAATAGCTACACGCTGGTACAGAGTTCCGGCTTTACTGCATTCTCTTTACCCGGGAGTGTCTGACATTTGCTGGCGCTGTCAGAGAGGGACTGGTACTATGTCACATATATGGTGGGGCTGTACTGAAATTCAACCCTTTTGGACACAAGTACTAGACTTAATACACTCTATCACCGGGATTAGATTAGCTAATGACCCGGCTGTCCTGCTCCTCTTCCAGGTTCCTCTCCCGACCTCCGTCCTCAGAGCTCACTTGCTCTCATTTCTCATCCTGGCTGCTAAGATGGTCATTCCTCGATTGGTACACCTTACTAGAGACATTCTAACTGAATTTTTCACATACTACAATGGCCTTTATAGTCTCTGTCCCCCAGGGGGCACTTCTGAGCAGAGGAATCTTCGAGCAGCGCTACGAACATACCTCTCCAAAACCGCTTTACCTTCTCTTGATCCCCAATCCCTCGCCTCTCTGGAGGAGCCATTCGGTCCGAAAGAGCTTCGGAGGGCAATTTCAGCCCTCCCTGTCGGGAAAAGCCCAGGTCCTGACGGCTATACTGCTGCTTTCTATAAAACTTTAGCCGACGAGCTTGCAACCCCACTGTTTGCATGTTTTAATGCTGTCTCCACAGGCGCACGCTTCGATCCCACCTTTTTACAGGAATATATAACAGTTATCCCAAAAGAAGGGAAAGATCCCACCTTGTGCCCCAGCTACCGTCCGATTTCCCTAATAAATACCGACGCTAAGCTCTTTGCAAAATTGATCGCTCTGTGTCTTAGCCCCTTTCTGGATTCACTTATATATCTGGATCAGGTTGGGTTTGTCCCCTCCAGAGAGGCGAGGGATAACACCCTAAAAACATTCACCCTACTCCAGCATGTTCAATCTTCCAAACTTCCCTGTGTTTTCCTGTCTTTAGACGCCGAAAAGTCCTTCGATCGTGTAGATTGGACATTCTTATGGGGAGTATTGGAGCGTCTGGGTTTGGGACCGGCAATGATGAACCGCATAACAGCTCTTTATCATGCGCCTCGTGCACAAATCCGAGTTAATGGTGAGCTCTCCTCCCCTTTCGTGATTAACAATGGTACCAGGCAGGGATGTCCTCTGTCTCCTTTACTTTATATTTTGGTAATGGAACATCTTTTATAGGCTATAAGGGCAGATGACTCCATACGGGGTATCCGTGTCGCCGGCCAACAGGTTAAGTGTTCGGCATTCGCGGACGACTTGCTGCTGTACCTCACCGAGCCTATGGAGTCAATGTCGGCGGCACTCAGAGTCTTGCAGCAATTTGGTGACCTTAGTCAGCATAAGATTAATATGACCAAGAGTATAGCTTTGAGTCTGAATATCTCAGATGGTTCTCTGAGGCAACTGAGGTCCACCTTCCCCTTCTCCTGGTCTACCTCTTCCTTTAAATATCTGGCTGTGCATATCCCTGCCAAATTGGATAGGGTTTCTGAGCTTAACTATACACCAATTCTCAATACGATCAGCGGTGACCTCTTGAAGTGGGATAGAAAGGACTTCAGTTGGATAGGGCGTATCAACATTATCAAAATGAATGTTCTGCCTCGCCTTCTGTACCTGTTCCAAGCCATACCTATTGTACTCCCTAAGTCCTTCTTTACCACTTTACGTAAACTGATTTCTGATTTTGTATGGGCCCAAAAATGCCCCAGACTAGCATACTCTATCCTAACGAGATCCAAACCTGAGGGCGGTTTAGCTCTCCCGGACCTCCAGGCCTATTATATTGCAGCAACCATGACTCGGGTCCTGGACTCCTTCCATAGTATATCATCCAAACTGTGGGTCCAGCTCAAAACTAGGATATATGGAGCTCCGGTGGAAGCTCTGCCCTGGCTACCAATAACCTCGATGCCAAAAAAACTCATCCATAGGATCCCACTAGTGACCCAAACTTGGTGGTGGCGGTGGAGGAGGAGGCGGAGACAGAGGGTGTGACAGTGGTTGGAAGCCCGGGATCAGTGTGGCCTTTTTTGGCCAAGTGTTCCCTCCATTTCAACTCATGCATTCGCTGCATGTGACTAGACATGTTGGTGGTGGTTAAACACCTAAGATTCTTCCCTCTACTGATGCGGCAAAAGCGGCATATGACATCGCTGGGTGAATCAGAGGCTTGCTCAAAAAAGGCCTAGGCTTGAGAGGTCCTGGACCTTTTCCACGGCGATAAGCTAGGTGCAGTGTTTCCGCTGATCATGGCTGGCGGAATAATCTCAGCGGGCTTGTGCGACCGCCCTCCCCTTTTTGATGCGGGACCCTACTGACACTACCCATCGTTTTTCCTCCTACGACCAGTGATGAAGCGCTCGCAAGCAAATTCTGCTGAAAAGACACGTTGGATCCGCAATGTCGTCATGACCCAAAACCCGGGGAGTTCCTCGTCCTGACATTCTGCATCTTGGAGCTGCGGGCTACAAGCAACAGGCACTGTAAGGCGTTGCTGACCGCCCGGGATTTGTGATGATTGACCGGCTTCCTTCTCCTCCTCTGATGGCATCAGCGATTGGGCATCATCCTCTTTGGCCTCTTGATCTTTTGAAATGCCTTCTGACCCAAACCGCATTTTGTCATCAAAGAGGTCTTCAGAAAATGGATTATCCACAGTGGTGGGTACACAAGGGTTTACATTTGCGCTTGCCTTCGCTTCATGTTGGACGGATGCTGACGATGATGATGACGACATTTGTGGCCGTGACTGGGAGGACGAGGAGGTAAGACTGCTGGATGCAGGTTGCATTAACCACTGAAGAACAGATTGGCGACGCTGTTCGTTACTGAGATTCACAGGGCACCGACCCATGGATGACAGGCCTGAAGGTCCTGCAACTGAAGATCCGCTGGCTTGCTTGTTGTCGCCAGCACTGGAAGGAGCACCTTCTCTCGTACCTCTACCTCCATGTCCTACACCCCTCTTTGCTCGCTTACCACCTGCATTTCACTTCATGTTCAGAAAGATATAAATTTAAAAACGTATGGAAGACGGCAAATCACAGCTATTCTTAAATCCCTCTAATTTCCAATAGCCAACTAGGATTAGAAACAGAATTGTTTCTATCGAATACCTGTGAAATGCGGTCTGGTGGAAGAACCATAAAGACAAAAATCAACAGTGTTCTTCTTCAAGTCCCAGGGAGTACAACTGCCCATAGGACTAGAATTGTATTTTTCAACAAATTACATACAAGGTGCTTTCTTTCTGCACCAAACTGAGATGCACAGCGAGCGCAATAAAACTATTCAAAGTAACACACGGATGAGAAATTTGCGTTTGCAACATGACCACAGTTTACTAGAAAATTTCGATAATCCGTAATCTAAGTACAATATGGCCTATGAAACAAAACTGGGCTGCAACCAAAGTGAAATACAGCTTATTTAAAATGTATAACGATAACTAAAGGTGGTTTTTGCACCAATGAAAAAAATACACCAACAGTTTACTGAATAACATTTCTGTATTCCTAAATTTAAAATACACGGATGGCTCTTTTGAACAAAAAAAAAAAAACATGGGCTGCACAAAGCGAAATACAGCTATTATAAAAATAATATATGTGTATAACTAAAAAGGTGGTTTTTGCACCAATGAAATACACCATACATTACTATAACAATATTGTATCCTAATTTAAATACAAGGTGGATCTTTGAACAAAACTTTGAATGACTAAATAAAAAGAACAAATTCACCGTCAGGAGCAGGTGTGCTGGCCAAAAAGTGGCAAAAAAAATGCCATTTCAATGCAGGTTCAAAGCAGAGTCTGGGCTGCACAATATACACCCACCTTTCCAAAGCCAGCCTGTCTGTATGTTCGGTCCGCACCCCCTCCCCCTCCCACTCCCCTGTGGCTGTACAGCGCTAGATGCTTCTTTAAAAGTCTCTATCTAACTAAGAACTGAAATTCTCTAATCTTCCTATATTCTAATGTTCACACCAGCTAAAAGCATATTGTCTTGTCATGAATAAAGAGAAGAACTGTGTCCCCTCCTGAGCTGAGCTGTATTGAGAGACACGTAGCACACTCCTTGCTCTATGGTTAGAACACTGAAACACTAAAACTGAACAGAAACGCTAATTCTATTTAAAAAGGTCAGTGATTTCTCCACAATGACACCAATACACACACAGTCTGACGTCGCACACCCAGCTCACCCTGCTCTATGCTCTAATCTGATTTGCTGGCCCCACAATGACAGAAGCGCCGAAAATGGTGGCGATAGTAATAGAATATCTTGTAAGATTGTGAGAAACTCAAATATCTGAGAAAAATCCGATCAGCCTCAAATCTTGCCGATTTTCACTTTGTACGATTAGAATCGCTCAATCCTCAAGTACCATAGAAATTTCATAAGTTTCTTTGAGTGAATCCTGGGACTTAGGCTTTTTGTAGATTCCAGATCACTTCCAATTTTGTGGACGATTTCATTCGCTAAGCGACTGGGGCCTTCCCTGGAGGCCTATAGACGGAAGATAAGGAGATTGCGGATCCCCATGCGGTTTGTGGCTATGATTCTATTCCCGTTGGTTAAGGCATTATTTCACAGTATTGCAACCGTCAGAACGAGGTGCTAGTTGGGTCTATGCATAATAAAATGATACTGTTTATCATGGAGGGCTTTACCCGCTGATGTTTTTTGGGGTTTCCCTAGGCTTACAGATACCCAACCGGTTATTGATTGGAGTTTCTGATGAATTAATTGTATGGGGAAAGCAGTGTTTGACAAATGTCTCCCTATGGATCTTTGGTAATAGGCGAACGTAGAAGCAATTTCTGCCTTTATTTTGTGATTTTGCAGAGGTGTTTTTCTAAAACCCCAGTCTGAAGGTTACTCCCCCGCATAGGTCCTATGATTGTGCCATCGAACTGTTTGTCTGAGGGAATAAGGTTCCTAAAGCGAGGATTATAACTTGTCAGGTCCAAAGAGAACCGCTATGAAGCAATACATTACAGAGAGTCTTCCAAAACCTGGTAAATAATGTTTTCAGAGAACTCATTGGTCATTGTATGGTTGTATATCTAGATGACATTTTAATTTATTCACAAGGACTGGCCGTCACATGTTAAACATGTGCCGGCAGGTTTTTTGCAAATCTTGAAGGTTAACAGTTTATTGTCAAACTTGAAAATGTGTGTTTTCGGGTTCAGAGGTAACCTTTCACGGATATGTTTGACTCCTAACTATGTTCGCATCGAATCCCAGGAAGGGTTCAGGCAATTCTTGATTGGTTCGTCCTACCCTCCCTGAAAGCCTTGCAGAGTCGGTTTCCAGGGCTTTTGCTAACTATCAATCGAAAATGTAATCCGAAATTTTTCTGTTCTCGTTCGCCACTACTGATATGAACAAAGAAAAAAGGGGTTAATAACATGTAACGGCAACCCGCAAACCCAAGCCTTCAGAAGCTTTCCAAAAGGCTTAAGCATTGCTTTGTCACTGCCCCAGTTTTGTCAAGCAGAACTATGCAACCCTTCCGTCGTGAGTTTGAAGCTTCTGAGTTCGGAGCAGGGCTCGACTGCCCGACCAATCATCGCCGTGTGCTTTCTTTCTCCCGTAAATTCCTCCTCAGCAGAGAGGAACTATGAAGTCCGGGGAACCGAGAATTGTTGGCCATTAAAGTGGCCTTCAAGGAATGGCGCCACATCCTCTAGGGTCCTAACACCCAAGCACGGTCCTAACAGATCATAAAAAATTTTACCTTTCTATAGAACTCTAAAAAGTGCTAAACCCACGTCAGTCCCGATGGGCAATTGTTCTTTAACCTCGCATTAAATTTTGTCGTCACTTACAGACCAGGATCTAAAAATGTTAAGCTGACGTGTTATCTAGAATCTTCAGTGGCCAGTCACAATCACCTCGGGAGGATCCAGTTCCCTATATTTCCCCAAGGAGAACGATTGTCTCAGCTAGTACCCCCGATTTAGCCACGAATTAAAGACACACCAGGACATGAGACCTGCTAATTGTCCCTGCTTTTTTAGAGTCTTTGTCCCCACTCAGTTTCGGCTACGATTGTTAAAGGAATTGCATGATCCTGTATTATCCGGACATTCTGGAGTGTCTGGCACAAAGAGGCTCACCTCTCGCAATTACTGGTGGCCTTCATTGTATCGTGATGTGGAGGCCTACGTGGCAGTGTGTGACATTTGTGCTCGGGCAAAGGTTCCCAGAACCGTCCTCCTGGGGAACTTTGTCCTCCTCCCCATACCCAACGCACCCATGGACCCACAACTCCCATGACATTTATGACCAATCTTCCCTACCACTGAGGGTAAGACGGTCATTTGGTGGTGGTGGATCGTTTTAGTTAGATGGTCCCATTATTGGTTCCATTAAGAGGTTTCCCCGTTGTCCAAGAAGCTTGCCTGAGCTTTTCATCCAAACACATTTGTCAAACTACAAGGGTTTCCTTCCCCCTAGAATATTGTTTCGGACAGAGGGGTACAATTTGTGTCCCGTTTCTGTATCACCCTATCCTTCTCCTTGGCTTTCCACCCTGAGACTAGTGGGCAGATGGAGACGGTGAACTAAACCGTTACACAAAAACTTCGTTGTTTTCTCTGATCAGCAGACAGATTGGGTTAAATACATAACCGTTAGTGGAATTCGCGATAAAAAATCAGGGATAATAGTTTTCACTGAGGTCCTCCGTTTTTTTTGCAAACTAAGGTTTTTCACCCAAGACATGCGATCTTAGCCACGCTATGTCCAATCACAATGTGGTGGATGCTATCGTTAAAGATCCGTGCACAGTCCTGGGCCCAAGTTCAGAAGAACTTGGTCAACGCCCAGATCATCCAATAAAGAAAGAGTGAAAGAGACGTCTTTGCTCTATAGGGGTCTTTGCTATGGAGGATAAGGTTTGGTCTTCCCACCCCAAAATCTTCACCTAAAGAGTTACTTGCGGTAAATAGCGCCACGATTTGTGGTCCTTATGTGGTGCAGGAATGGTGAACCCGGTGGTCATACCTCTTAAGTACCATCTTCCCTCCCTCCGGGTTCATTAACTATTTCACCATTCCAAACTGTTAAAGAGGTACATTTCCATCTCCGACTCACCTCGATACCCCGCCTCCTCCTGTTAGTGTAGAGGTCAGTTGGAATACGAAGTCACCCGCATCGTATCTCCCCTAGAGTGCAGAGGTACTTCAGCACCTATGTCCACTGGAAGGGTTATGGTCCGAAGGAGAGGTCGAGGTTTTCCAGCCAGTTCATCCACGCTGACTCTCTGATCAGGGAAATTCAATGACTCTCACCCGACAAACCCAACCAGGTAAGGGTCCAGTGGTCCCCTCCTAAAAGGGGGGTACTGCACGTGCAACGTTTTCTGCCGGTGAAGCATCAAGGTACGATTAGGGGTTAATCTTTCTATCAGATTCGACACACCAGGGATAGGTCCGGCCTGAAGAGCTTAGTAGTGACAGCTCGGCTCCTAATCAAGTCAGAGGGTGTGCTGCACTGGCCAATAGGAGGGCCTGGAGGCCACACCAATCGTCTGCTGGGTTGGGCTCCAGGCACCTGATTTAAACTCCCTAAATTCTGTTAGTTCTTGCCTGAGAAAGGTTATCCCTTTTGCTTCCCGTCTGTTCCGGATTCTGCTTGTTTACTCCTGTGTTCCATACTTCGGCTTGCTCCTACACTACTACGTTTTTTTGTCCCTCCGTTATTTGTACTGCATGACCTCGCTTGTTTTTGGACCCTTGGCTAGTTTACGCCAATAATTCCTGGTTTCTGATTCGTGCTTTGGTGTCCTGTAAAACCCATTATCGACCCGACAGGTCTGACTCTGCGTTTCCCTGACGGTGTAGGGACTGTCGTCCAGTGGGTCTGCCACTAGGCACACGCCAAGTAGGCAGGGACAGTGGGCTGGGTGGCAGTCAAGGCCCACTGCACCTCCTCTGACGTGACAGCCAGCTTGCATGTCTTGCCCAAAATATCATCTTATACCTCATGCTTGATATAATTTTTTTCAGGATGCCGTTTGCCCTGTTATATTAGGGAAAATGGGGTGTTAGTTTTTGGTGTTGGGCACATGGAGTATGCTGGGCATCCCAATCAATGGAATAGTATGGGTGTCACCTTCATAACCCCCATTTTAGCCACACTCTAGCCACAATCTAATTTTTCCACCCCCAGTTCTTTTCTTATCCAGCTTTATCCCCCTTTTCCCTATCCACCCTCTTTTTTTTTTTTTGAGGCTGTATTTTGGTTGTTTGATACTGGGAAGGAGGGGTGTCATTATTTTGTGTTGGTATTTGGAGAATGCTTAGCAACCTACACATGGAAGATAGTATATGCGACACCAATAGGTGTAAGCCAGCATGGTGCATCACAACTTGAACCATATGGCTGGCAACACTGTAGAAATCTTTTGTAAGGTGCAATTGAATATTCTATCAAATCACATTCCCTCATGTTTAGAAGCAGTGTGAGTGGTTGTTTTTAACACTTGTTTTACACCTGAGCAGTATTCCCTGTATGGCATTGCTGCTCTTTTCACATGCTGGTAGAGAGAACTGATTTTTTTCTATGACTGTTATGTACTAAACAGTTCTCCCCTCATTGATAGTAGGTGGTGAGGATTCTTTATCATTTCTGCATGTTCTAGTGCTCCCAATGGCACAGTTTATTTTTACCTGCCTCTTGAACAATGTATATGGCATTGTTATGTATTTTAAAGAGGAAGTAGTGACAAAGGGATAAATGTGTGGGGGAAGGTATTGACTATAAAGGAAGGTTTTTAGGGAGGCTTGTATGGGGGTAAGCAAACGGGGGTAGATGGGTGACAATGGGGTAAAAAGGGGGTTGGGACGAAAGGAATGGAAGGAGTAGACAGGGTTTAACAGAAAAAGGGGGCAGGGAAGTTGTTTGGTGTAGGTAGCTGGAGAGGAGAGTAAGAAAAGGGGTCGAGGAAAAATAGGTGGTTAATGGAAAAGGGTGTAGGTATATGTGCCTGGGCTTTGTAAAGGGTGTTAAAGCTGGAATTACAGAGAAAGGTGTTGAGAAAAGGGTCAGGGACAAAACAGGGTCAACAAAATAGGAAGCAGTGAGTAAGAGAGCTGTAATCACATGAGAAGGGGCAGCTATTTTATTGCACAACTCTTTTTTTCACCCCATTTGCACCTGTTTTTCTCATGATGTCCTCCCATCTCCTGTAAAAACTCCTACCCTCAAGCAAAAGCCACCCTATTGCATCCAGCCCACTCCCATATATTCAGTACACATTTATAGCTCACATTCTAAGTTTATCACCATATGCAACCCTCTTTATTTTCTTCACCCCTATCTTACCACCCCCTTCACCTGGGCAACCACCCTCTACCATTCACCTGTATATTACCCCTCTACCAACTAATCTCTCCACCACCTCTCAAATTTTCTTACCCCCTTTATACCCACCTGTGCGTTATCCAATGCCCTATTTATCCTCTCCATAGACATTCAACGATATACTTCAGCTTATATCACTCCAGGAATTAGAAAGGATGCATGATCACAGCTTTTTTCTTTAAAAGAATTTCCATATTTATAAAGTGCTGCGGAATATGTTGGCGCTATAGAAATAAAGATTATTATTATTAAGTCCGTTAAAACATGGCAATGTAAGGCATAGGGGTTGCGGATACAGTACCCTTAAGATAACCAGCATGACGCGTTTTGACTTCTTGCAGTCTTAGTCATTGTGCGAGTGATGTTACTAGTATGCCTCAGTCTATATATAGGTGTGTCCTTAAAAAAGTTAACTCTTACTTAACCTTATCGTTAACAAATATATGCTTGGCATATTTTTAACAAACATACTAAATTTCTTGAAAGATAAAAAATTATACAGAGAATGATAGTATCTTAGTGTACTTGGATATTACACATCTAATACAGATAAAGTAAATCATGTTGTACATTTTAACCAGCTGGCTGCCTGGTGCCTAGCATAAAATTCCATTTAGCTTCCTTAAATAAAAGTTTGTGTCTTACGTTACCTCCTCTAATGGGTCGTGCAATCTTCTCTAAAGCTGTTACTTTCATAAATGAAGTATCTTGTTTGTGAACTTCAATGAAGTGTTTAGATACAGCTGACATGCCGGTTTTCCAGATTGGATTACATGAATCAGACAAATGGCGTTTTATACGTTTTTTTAGATGTGTGCTTGTGCATCCTATATAATGCAAATTGCATTGTATGCAAGAAATTAGATATATTACGTTTTGTGTATTGCAATTTATGTATTGATAGATTTGATATTTCTTTTTAGTGACAAAAGAGACAAAATTATCAGTATTTTGTATATATTTGCAACATATGCAGACTTTGTGACCACATTTATGGCTGCCTTTAAAATGCAGCCAATTTGTATTTTGGCTGATTTGGTTGGATAGAAACAGGCTTGGTGAGAGCATAGATCCTAACGTAGGTCCTCTTTTTGACACAAAGTTAACCCCTTCTTTGAGTATTGTTGATAAATTGTTATGTCTGTGTAATAGTTGCAAATTACATTTCACTATATTAACTATTTTGGGGAATTGAGGTGAGTAATGAGTAGAAAATGTGATTTTTTTGTTTTCTCTCTGTTTTTTTCTGATTGTTTTCCTTTGAAGAGATGTTTTTAACTTTATTTTTAGCTCACAATATCCTCTTTCTTTTAATCGAGATACTACTAGTTGTTCTTGTTTCTCATATTCGTCTATTGATGTAGTGTTCCTTTTAATCCTAATAAATTCTCCTGTTGGTATATTTTCAATTATATGTGGAGGATGACATGAGGTAGCGAACAGCAAGGAATTCTGGGCTGTAGATTTACGATATAGCATAATTATTACTAATTACTATTACTGTAATAATACAGTGTAATGTCCAAAAAATCAATTTGTTGTCGATGAGTTTTATGTGTAAAACGTAAGTTCATAGCATTTGTGTTCATATAATCAACGAACTTGAGGACGTCTCGTTCAGGTCCCTCCCATATCAGGAGGAGGTCATCAATAAAGCGCCCATACCACCTGATAGGGGAGGAATATGGATTGCCTTCCCAAATAGATCTCCATGCCCCCTATTTAAACTCTCCTAATACCATATCTACCCTCTTATCTAACCTGTTCACCCACCCGTCTACCATCCATCTGTTCCCCTCTCCCCACTTACCTCTCCACCCCATGCCCAAAAACTGATCTTCCCAAATACTCATATATATCTCCATGCCCCCTATTTAAACTCTCCTAATACCATATCTACCCTCTTTATTTTCTATCCTCTTCTGCCTTCTGTACCCTCTTCTGCCTTTCTACCAACATTATCCAACCTCTCTACCTTTCACCCCTTTATCAACCCAGTTTATCCTCTCCTTTATCCTGTGGTACCCTTTCACCCCCACCGATGATTATCCACCCCAAATTTCCCCCCTATGTTTAAAGCCTAACTTTCCCCCCCTTTTACCCACTCCATTATACCCCACTGTTATTTTAAGCACTTTTGGAATTTTTTGGTCATTAAATAATTTATTTACATGGGGGAATTTTTGGTTTTTTTAACCAGGACATTTCCCGGGGGGTTTTCGAATTTCATGACCTCTGGGTTGAAAAGCGGTACCCTTTAAAACCACGGGGTCGCGCGGCCAGCTAATTTTCACCTTTTTTTGGGGTTTGACCTTTAAAATGGTTTTCTAAACCATTCCTTTGATAGGTTTTTTCAGTAAAAAGGGGCCCTGGTGGCCCCCAAAGCACGGGTGACATGCCGGGAATGGGGGGAGCTTGTGGTTCCCCTTCTTTTTGTCAAGCGTTTGCCTTTTTTTTTAAATTTAAAAATTAAAACCCCGGGACTAAAGGGACGGGGAAACCCAAAAAAGAATCATCTACAGAAAATCTGATTGTTACCTGATTGGAAAATTTTATTTGACACTGGCTTTCATTAAGCAAGGGAAAATTGGGTTGTTAAACGATTACGTTGGCTACCCGACATGGGCCCGATGGGCCCCAATTCGGCCCCCCAAATCGATAAGGGTTTTTTTCGATAGTGAGCACCCATTATGACGATAAACCATTAAAGCTTGGGAGAGAAACCAACACCTTTTTTTTCTTAAAACCCCAAACGGGGCTAGAAGGGTTTAAAAACCCATCCACAACCCGTCAAATGGATACGTGTTTACATTTTAAAGGCAAAAAACCCCAGGGTTTAATAAAAGCCACAAAAAAAAAACACACCCCATTCACAAACCCGTCTTGAAACCACACCATGACCCTTAAACCTGCATCACCCACAAAATTAAAAAGTGCCAGAAGGAAAGTAGGGTTTTAAACCCCATCATCTTCCTTGAACGGGAACATTGAAAAATCCCTTCCCTGGAACCAGGCAGAGCCCCAAACCTGCATCCCCCCAAATTTTTAAAAACCAAAAAAGGGCCAAAAAGGGGGAATTCTTTCAACCCCCAACCCCAAATTTTAAAAGTTTTTTCCCCCCTTGGGAACAATTGACTATACCTGTCCTGGGCCAAAAGCATGACCCCCAAACCGGCAGCCCCCCCCAATTTAAAAAAAGTGCCGGAAAAAGGAGTCTTTAAAACCCCCAAATTTTTAGTTTCACTGGACTTTTGACAAACCCTTTGCCCCGGGGCCCCACAGCATAAAGCCCCCAACCTGCTTTCCCCCCAACTTTAAAAAGTCCCGAAAAAGGAGTCTTTCAACCACCATTTTAGTTTCCGGGCCCCATTCACTAAAACCTGTCCTGGGCCAACCAAGGGGCCCCAAAAAACCGCATGCCCCCCCACATTTAAAAAGTCCCCGGGAAAAAGGGTCTTTAAACCACCATTTTATTTCACGGCCCATTGACTATCCCCTGTCCGGGGCCACAGCATGAGCCCCAAACCTGAAATGACCCCCACAAAAATTTAAAACCAAAATTTTTTTGGCAGGAAACCAGAAAGGGGGGCCCGGAAAAAAAGGGAGTTTTTAAAACCACCATTTTTTTTTCCCCACTGGACAGGGGACAAACCCCTGTCCCTGGGCCACAGCATGACCCCAAACCGCATCCCCCAATTTAAAAAAAGTGCCGGAAAAAGGAGTCTTTAAACCCACCATTTTATTTTTTCACTGGAATTGACTATACCTGTCCGGGGCCCACGGGCATGAGCCCCAAACCTGCATAACCCCAGTTTTAAAAATTTCCGGAAAAAGGAGTCTTTCAAACCCACCATTTTAAATTTTCACTGGCCCTTTGACTATACCTTTCCGGGCCACAGCATGACCCCAAACCGCATCCCCCCCAATTAAAAAGTCCCGGGAAAAAAGGGGTTTTTTTCAACCCCCATTTTATTTCCACGGGACTTTACTATACCTGTCCCGGCCCACACAAAGCCCCAAACCTGCATAAACCCCAGAAAAAAAAAGGGCCGGGAAAAAGGATCTTTAAACCACCATTTTATTTTTCACTGGACTTTTGACTATACCTGCCCCTGGGCCACACATGACCCCAAACCCAAAACCCCCCAGTTTTAAAAAAATTCCCCAAAAAAAGGGTTTCTTTAAACCCAACCTTTTTAGTTTAAACGGACATTGACAAAACCCTTTCCGGGGCCCAAAAAGCATGACCCCCAAAACCGAATGACCCCCCATTTAAAAAGGGGCCGGGAAAAAAGGAGCCCTTTTCCAACCACCATTTTAGTTTCACTGAAATTGACAAACCGTCCGGGGCCACAGAAAGACCCAGGGGGGATTTTCCCGGGTGGGTTTGGGGTGAGAGCCCGGGCGGGCGTCCCCCATCTATTAAAAAACGCAGGTTAAAAGGGCCCTATGACCAGCCAACAAAAACGGCCCGTGCTGAAGCAGAGTGCGGAAGCAAAGGGAGGGGAGAACTCCAGCCTTCCTCAGAAACACTTTCAATACCGGGGGTAGGGGGGTTTGCCCCTCCTTATGATTTTGCCCAAATTTTTGAGCTTCACTTGGAAATACTGGTAGTTAACGTCCTGTTACACCCGGTTTCCCCTTTTATTTTTGGCTTTCTTTTTTCTCTTTTTAACTCAACTTGCTGGGGGAAAAAGGGTCTCGGGATTTTTTTTTTTTTGTTCTCTGCCGTGCTCCATATTTCCATGTCCTCTGAAAAACCCTTTACATCTGGTATTAAATGGGTTGTCTAAAAAAAGGGATTGATAGCTAGGGTTAAAGATCTTGCAAAAACAAGTCTTTTTTGGCAATATTTCCATTAACATGTCCAACCTTTTTCCTGTTTCTGAAGCACCATCACCCTTGACCCCTCTTGACCTTTGTGAAAAACAAAGGGCTTTTAAAAAAACAACTTTTTTTTAGAATGGGCCCTGTATATGCTCCATGTCCCCAGCAAAATCCCCCCAAAAAAATTCAAAACATGCCCTTTTGACCACTTTTGACAATTTTTGAAAACAAATTCTATTAGAAACAACATTTTTTAGAAAAGGACCTGAAAGTTTGGGCTGCATTTAAAAGCAGCATGACCCAAAAAATTTATAAAAATGACTTCTCACCCACTGTTAAAAATTGTGAAGGAGAAATGCCACTTAAACCCAAAATCCTTTTTTTCCCCAAAGGACCAAATTATTGCTGAAATCTCACAGAAACCCAGGGGCCCCCCAAAAAATTATAAATATGACTTTTCTCAAGCCACTTTTAAAAAAAAGTGAAAAAAAAGCCATTTAAAACCCCCTTTTCTTTTCCAAAGGACCATGATTATTGTTTGTATCTCACACAACATGCCCCCAAAAAAAATTAAAAATTTTGATTTTCCTCAGCCACTTTTAAAAAAATTGGTGGGGGGCAACATGATTTACAAAACCATTGACAATTTAAAAAATTCAAAAGATGAAGTGAGTAAATGAAAAAAGGTTTTGAAGGGGAAACCTGGTTTTCTTTTGGGCTCCTCACAGCAAAACCAAAAAAATTTAAACTTTGGGGAAAATTGAAATAAAAATTTGCAGAAAGGGAAATGATCTTTTTAAAAAAAATTAAATTTTTTTCAAGGGGACCTTTTCCCTTTTTTGGTAGGGGAAAATGTGAAGTAAAACCCAGCAACAAAAGGGGGTGACCCCCCGGCAATTTGGGGGGCCACAACATCATCAGAGATCCATGCCTAAATTCATCTTGATAAAATTTCAAACAAACCCCCACAATTTTTTTTGGAAACCCGGGATGGGGTTTGTCTTAATGACCCTCCGGCGGGGCTGAAGGTCCGCTCAAAAAAGACCCCGGCTGCTGGGGCGGGAAAAACACCTCAGGGCGGGCGAGCCAGCTCGGCCTTTCCCTTTCCTTTTTGGGTTACCCAGAAGTTTTAAGGGGTTTCCGGGAACTTAAAAAAAAACATGGTTTTTTGATACGCAAATATCGGCACCATGATTTTAAAGGGCTGGTCCTGGGTGTTGAAATTTTTGGGGCCTTTCTTTGGGCATGCTTTTGGTGGGGAAAAATAAAGATTGCCAGAGGTCCCCATTAGGCTTTGCCACCTGCCTGCTGCTTGCCGCTGCTGCTGCAAAGGGAAAAATTTGGAAACTCAACTGCGTCACTTTACTGGGGTTGTTCCCACCGTGACATTTGAAGAACGTGAACAGACCAAAAAAGGGGTTTCCCCCAAATTTTTTCAAAACAGCAAAAGGGCCCATTTCCTTTCATTTTTTCTCTCTATTTGGTGGGTGGAAGGAAAGTGCCGATTTTTTTTTTACCGGGAAACCAAAGGGGGGTGGCCCCCCCAGTAAAGTTTTTCTTTATGGCCCTAATGCAGATCATGTTTTAGGAAATGGAATCCAAGCACCATGTTTTAGAGATGGACCTTGGATTTTCCCCAACCCGGGTTTTAGGGGGACAAGAACCCCATCTCCTCAAATTCACGCCAACCTCTTTCCAAGCAGGGGGCGTCGGTGTCTAAAGGGAAAACCCCTTTCCCCCTCCCCCCCTTCCCCCTCCCCCTTTCCCCCTGGCACAGGGTTCAACCAGCCCCCGGGCTTGCCTCCGATGATGCCCCCCTGAGACTGAGGGCCGCCTTGCACACTCTTGGGCCCGAAACCACTGCCTAATGAAACCGATAAAAATTTAAAAACCTGTCGGGGCCCTTTTTGGGGGTTTGACGGGGAAAAAAGGCCCCCGTGGGCTGCCCTCTGTGCCGTCCCTCCCCGCGCTGGCGGGGGCCAAAGTTTCAAAAGTGGCCCCAAAGATCGTTCCAGAACAAAATCCCCCACAAAGCTCATGCGGGCAAGGGGATTTTTCCCCCATGAACCCATTTTGGTTTGGGTTATTCAAAAAATGCAAAGGGTGGTGGGAGAGCTCTTTTTACCTCCTCCACTCCGGTTTGGCCCCTTTTAAAACCCCCCAGGTCCCCACCGCTGCTTGTTCAGCCCCCTTTCACTTCGAACTGCTAAAGGCAAATTTTTTCTGCTCCCACAACGCTGGAGCATGTGGGGTGAATTCCCGTGTGTTGCCACGTCAACAAATGGGGCCCCGGGTTTAAAGGGAAGGGCCCAAACGACGCTGCAACGCACCAGGCGGGAAAAACAGGGGGCGGGAAAGGGGGAAGTGCAACTCAGACCTCGAGCCCCTTTTTCAGCAGGCATCCAAACCGGGTAGCTCTTTGAAATTTTTGGGCGAAAAAGGTTTTATACATGTGCCAGGGAAGGGGTTTGGCCTTTCCCCCTACCGATCTTAAAGGGGGGCCACAGAAATTTTGCCCGTTAAACGCAAAACCACCTTTTCCTGGCACAAGGGTTTTTGTCACCCACCACGCTCGGTCCATTCGGAGAGCCGTCCACGGGCCCTACCGTGTGTGGACGGGCCCCCCAAGGCAGATTAATTTTAACACGGCCTTTGGGGTCTCTGGGCACGTGATGCCCCCCAGAGGGGGCCCTTGGGGGAAAAAGGGCCCCGCACCATCCCTGCGGGTTTTTAAGAGCGTGCCGGACCTGAGAGCCCCCTCAAACCCCCAAAGAAAAACCAAACCCCGCTCACCCAAATGACTTCAAGAGATATAGCGGCCTTGGCCGTGCTTACACCATGTGCCCGGGGGTTTTAGAGGACTTTTTCCCCGGGCACAGATCAAGGGCAAAAGAAGCCTTTAAAATTTTAAAATGACAAAGTGGGGTGGCCAGGGCAGGGACGGCTTTTTCCCGGCAAAGAAAAGCCTCTCGGCATCTGGGATTGGGGGGGAGGGGAGGGCCATGACGGGCGAACCCATCCGGTCCACCAGAGGGAAAAGGGAAAAATTTCCCCAAAGGGCCCAAAACCTGGTAATGTTTGCCCTTTCAGCTTTTGGTTTTTGGGGTGGTTTGGGTTAAAAATGTTTTTTCTGCCCCCAAACCTTAAGACAGAAGGCTGGCTTTTAGATGGCCGCTGACCGTGCAAGGCTCAAACTGGCGGAAGGGGGAAGGGGTAAGGGTTTGGGGCCTTTTGGTGGTGCTGGTTTTACTCGGCGCGCCCGGGGGAGGCTGAAGCGAGGGTTTACCCTGACATGGGGCTCTGAGAGACATGGGGAAGGGTGAGGAACCCCCTTTTTGGGTTTGGGGGGGAAAGGGGGAACAAGGGGGTGACGTGGTTTTGGGCCCGGGGCGGGCCTGGCCTTTTTTGGGCCCAAATGTTTTTCCCCCATTTTTAAAATCATCATTCGCTTTCATGGGGACTAAACATGTTGGGGTGGTTTTAACCCCCTTAAAGGTTTTCTTCCCTTTTAAATTAGGTTTTAAAGCAAAGGCGGGATATACTCGCGGGTGAATCAGAGGCTTGCTCAAAAAGGGCCCCGGCCCTTTTAGAGGTCCTGGGTCTTTTTTTACGGCGATAAGCGAGGGGCGGGGTTTGCGCTACCGTGGGTGCGGAATCAATCAGCGACTTCTCGACCCCGCCCTCTCCCCTTTTTTTGGGGCGGGACCCCCTAAATTTACACTACCCCATCGTCTTCCCCCCGCCCCTGATGAACGCTCGCCAAACAAATTCTGCGGGAAAAAAACCCCGGGTTTTATCCGCAATGTCGTCGTTTATCCCTCAACATCAACACAGGTGGGTTGGCGCCTGACTTTCTTTCAAACCGAAGCTTTCGGGCTACAAGCAAGGGGGACTGCAAGGTTGCCGACCGGGCCCGGGATTTTTTTTCCGATGACCGGCTTTCCTTTTACCTCCTCTAGGGATCATAACCCGGGCTCAGACAACTAAAACATCCCTTTACTTTTAACATCCTTCTTACCCCCAACCGCATTTTGGCAACAAAGAGGTCTTCAGACAATGGATTACCACAGTGGTTTTGGGGACAAAAAAGTTTGGGAAATTTTGGGGTTCCCTTTAAAAGTTGGGCGGAACTGGGTAAGCGATGACGACATTTGGGGGCCGTGGGCTGGGGGGAACCCAAGGGAAAACGCTGAACAGGTTTTTTTTATTTAAACCCGAAGGGCAGATTTGGCCCACGCTGTTCGTTTCTGAGATTCACAGGGGCCCGGACCCAGGGGATGACAGGGGCCAAGGGTCCTTCAAACTGACATCCGCTGGCCCGCGTTTTGTCGCCTTTTAATGGAAAAGGGCACCTTCTCTCGAAACCCCTACCCCCCCATGGCTACCCCCCCCTTTTCTCCTTACCACCTCATTTCGCTCCATGTTTTAAAATAAAAAAAATTTTAGAAGGGAGGGGAAAAGTTTTGGGAAAATCCTCTTATTAAAAGACGGCAAAACACACTATTCACAAAACCCTCTAATTTAAAACAAAATTGGGTGGATTCAAATTTAAAAGCAAGTTCTTCATCAAATCTTTAAATTTGGGAAAAGCAAAAAAAACTTTTCCTTTTTTATTTTCGTAAAAATACAAAAAGGAAATTTTTTTTCAACCCTTTCCCAATTTTTTTAACCCTGTGGTGACAAAAGAAATTTCTGGGTTTTTAAATTTACGTGGTGCTGCGTCAAAAACAAAGCTGGGGGCGCAAAAGTCAAAAAACACGTAACTGGGGAAGTTTTTTGTATGATACACAATTTTTTTGGCAACAAACAACCGGCTGACTACAAGATTTTCTTTTATTGTAAATTTTTAACCGCAAGGGGATATATTTAACCCCAGTGGGAAAGGGTAAAATTTTAAAATGAAAAAACCATCTGAAATGAATACTGATAATAAAAAGTGGAGTTTTTGCACCCCAACAAAGAGACCCGCATTTCTAAAAAATGATTGTAAACCAAATTAAATTCACGGCCCAATACCAGGAAAAAAAATTTTAATAGCAAACCCGTTAAAAATTAAAGATATTGCAAATGCAATGTCCCAAAACAAGTTTTTGTGAACTTTTAATTCCCCTTTTTCTTTATAGATAGAGCCTTTTCCTTTTTTCGCCCGCGGCCCCCCCCCCCCCCCCCTCTCCCCCCCTGACTTTACAGCGGGAGATGCTGGGTTTTAAAATTTTTTCCCAAACGAACTACATAAAAAACTTCAATCCCTTATCTAACTAAAAAGGGAAAATTTACAAACTAAAGTAAGGTTTTTTCCCGTGCAGAAATAACTAAATTTTGCTGAGCCCGTTTGGGCCCCAGGGAGACCCACGCCTATTCCTATGAGGACCTGAAGACACTAAGGGTGAACAGGAAAAAAGCTTTCTAATTTAAAAACGAGGGCATGGGGATTTTTTTCCCGCCAATCCAACCATACACACCCCATCATGACCGCACACACATCCACCCTGCCTATTCGTAACTGTTTTGCTGCCGCCAAAATTACAGAAGCCCGAAAAGGCACATTTTAAATAGATATGCACGATTTTAAACCTTAAAAAACGCGATCTAAAAAATTTCGATCACCATAAAAACCTTGCCATTTCAATTTTGTCGAAAAAAAACCTCAACACTAAACTGAACATTTGTTCCTTGGGGCAACTCCCAATCCCAAAAACCCCCTTTGGGTTTTTTGTATAGAATGAAGACAGGGGGCCCAAAAACCCCCATTACATTGTGGAACCTGAATAGCCAGTGGGTTTAAAGGGGGTTGCTTCAGATATAGGGTTTAGTCTTTACACCTTTTTCAGAAACAAATCCCCAACAGCTGTTGCTTTTTAAATTTTTTACATTCTACTTTTTCCAGGTTCTTTTAATTTTATTTTTAGATTTCAGTATTAGAAATATGCCAAGAAGTGCATTGGCGAGCTTAATTAAATCTCTGATATTTCCCTACATTTTAACACACCCCCAATCCCAAGCGCAATGCCAGTTCTATAAAATTGATGGGGGAAAGGGGGGAGTAGGAAACCACAAAAATTTTTTGACTTCCACTTTGTGTAGGGGCGGCAAAACAATCATTAAATGGGGGGGGAAAAAAGCGAAAAAGGGTTTTAAAGGGGGTTTAAAGGTAAGAGGTGCAGCAGGAAACAGGGGCGGGAAAGGATAAATAGGGGAAGGGAGGGGGATAAAGGGGGTGGAATAAAAGGGGAAAGGAAGAGGGGACACCAAAACGGGATACAGATAGTTTGGGAAAAGCACAAAAAGTAAAGGGATGGAAGGGGGAAAAGGGGGGAAAAAAAGGAGAGTTTGAACAGGAAAAAAGGGGGGGGGGGGTGAGAGAAAAGTTGTGAGATAACAGGTAAGCACAGGGGGATGAAAGGGGGGGTGCAAAAAAAAGGGATTTTTTAGTTAATTTGTAAAAAAAAAGGGGGAGATATGATTTTTATAGGACTGGATAAATGGGGGCAGGAAGGATAAAGGGGTAAAAAGGGGGAAAAGGGGTGAAAGGTAAAAGGTTTACCGGGAAATAGGGGGATGGGAAATTTGGGAAATGCCAGGGGGGGACACCAAAGGGGGGGGGCCTGGGGGGAGGAAGATAATGTGTAAATGGGGGGGGAAAAAGCGAGGGGGATGAAGGGGGGGGGGACTGTAAAGGCTTTGGTTAAAAGGGGCTCTCATTGTCTTTTCAGTCCATACAGGGGGTAATATTTTTCAGTAAAACATTTTTTGGGGGTTCCTATTTCTCTTCCCACCATCACCCTCCTTTCATCTTATCTAGTTTTCGCTTGGGAAAACGTTCAAATTTGGGGGTAATAAGTTGGGGTCTGGGGGAAATCGCAGTTTTTAACGGGGAAAAGTGGGTGAAGGGGTATTAAGGACAACAAAGAGGATCCATTAATGGGGCTAGAGGATGGGGTTGGGTGGGGAAAAAAGGAAGGGATGGGGATAAAAAAAAGGGGGTTTAAGGGGCATCAATTTGGAGAAAAAGGGTCAAATAGAAAAGGGGATACATTAAGGGCAAAAAAAAGGGGGAGACAGGGAAAAGGGGGCTAAAGCTAAACTCGGGGTGGAAAAAAGGTGTAAGGAGGACAAGAAAGAAGGGGGATGGGGGCCTACATACTATTAGAGTTCCACATTATTCCCACTCCAAAGCCCCGCACAAAATTCTGACACCCTATGCCCTCAGTATCACAGGGTCAAACGGGGACGAAAAACAATTAAATCAGGGGGGGAAATTGTAATTTTGTGTGAAAAAACAACTCAACCCCGTATGGGCCCCATTGTTTTGTTTTTTCCTCCCCACACAAGTCAATTCAAAACAGTTTTTTGGATTGCTCTCCCCTTTTTCCCCCCATCAACCTTTATAATAACTCTATTGCCCTTGGGGTTGGGGGGGTTCAAATTTCATTTGAAAAATAAGATTTCCATTAGACTTAGCCTCAGCGCAATTTGCCATATTTCTAATACTAAATCCTCAAAATCAAATTTAAAAAAATACCCGCATAAAAAAAAAATGTGAAAATTTTTAAAGACAAAGCTGCTTTAGGGGAAATTTAGCTCATGGGACGATTTAAAAACAGAGCTCTTCTAGTGCAAAGGCACTTTTAAACCCTTAGGCATCACAGGGAAACCACCAAGTGGGGGGAAGTTTTGGGCCCCAATCTTCAACTCAACTAACACAAACTGGGGACCCTGGGATTTGGAAATTTTAACCTAAGGGAAAAATGCTCATGTTGCTTGGAAACCAGCACATTTTCTTTTTCCCCCTCAACTATCGCTCAGATCCACGCAGATGAGGATTTTAGGTCTCCACGTCTTTATCGGAATTTTAATTTTTAAAACTTGAAAAAACAGGTCATTACTTGATACAGGAAGTGATCTCACAACCTTGAACATACCACCACTGCCACTGTGCAAGGTGTGCCACTAGGTCTCTCATGCTGCAAACAGACACCTTAACCATTACGCTATCACAGGATACCACCAAGTGGTGGAAGTTTTGGTCCCCAATCTTTAAACTCAACAAACACAAACTGGGGGGCACATGGATTCGGGCCTTTTAACCAAGGGAAAAAGTGCTCAGTTCTTTCGAAAGCCAGCATCAGTAACTTTTCCCCCAACATCGAGTCAAAAACCAATGCAGAGGCATTTTAGGTTCCAACTTTAAATCGGGGGATTTAATTGTAAACTTGAAAAAACGGTTTTATTTTCTTGACAAAGGGGAAATGATTCTCACTTTATTCGCCCCGGGGGAAACATCCTTTTCCCCCTTGGATCCAAAAAAACATGGGAAAGGCCTTTCTTGTTTTTAAAAATTTCCCCCTGTTAAAATTTTATTTTTTCCTTTCATCCCTTTCCCCCCCTGTTTTATTTAAAATTTTCCCCCCCCCCTTTAAAATTTTTATTTTCCCGTTCATTTAATTTCCCCTGTTTATCAATTCCTTTTCCCGCCCCGGGTTAAACCCCACCTTCTGCTACGTTAACCTGACATCCCAATTTTCCCGCCCCCCCTGCCCCGACCTTTGGCTTTAAACCCTTTTAATATGAGTTTTATCCCTTTCGATTTTTAATACCCGCTGGGGGCCTCGCTGCCATCGCAAAACTAGTCGCGTCAGGGGTAGGACTGGTAGGGCCCCCCCGCCCCCAGAAAATGGGATCCTTCCTTGTGCGGCTCTGCTGAAAACCGGGGCCTACAAAACCCCGACTCCCCTTTCGTGGCCGCTAAACCCCCCACCCCTTGCTTTGGCCAGGAAAGGGGTCCTGTTGTGTTGGTTATAAGGGTGAAGGAAAAGCCAAAAATTTTCCCGGCCCAGTTTTTTTTGGGAATTTGGTGCAGAGGGCAAACCCCTTGGGAAAAAGGGGGGGAAATGCAGTTAAACCAAACCCCCGTGACAGGGGCCCCGGGCAGCTTCGCCTTAGGGGTGGCTAACGGGATACTGTGTCCTTGGCAATCGATTTGGTTTAAAAAAACAAATGGGGACCCTTTAGTGCAAGGGGCAGGAAATATCTGGACCGGGAGATTTATGGGAATTAAAACAGGGAGTTGTCTTCGGCAGAGATGGTAAGCCTTGGGGCCTGGGAAAAGGGGGGCTTTCCACTGGGTCTGCAGCGTTGGGGCAGGTTTGGGCTACCACCCTTTTGGAAATAAGTTTTGGGGGACCGCAAGATGTTTTTATGCAGGGCCGGGTGCCAACCTTAAAGGGCCCTGGTCCGCTTTACTTTCCCGCCCCCCACATATTCTCCCTATAGTTATGTTCCCTCATCTGGTGTCTTCAAAAAAACTGGCCCCACCGGGGCCGATTAGGGGATTTTTAAAACCCCAAACTTCCCCACTGACTGACTGTTTAACCGCCGTGACCTGGTGACCCCCTGTGCCCGCTACTTTCTGGGGAAACCCCAAAGTGGGTTTGGGCTAAAATCGTGGCCCTTTTTGGGTCCCCAAACCCTTTCACGCTGGGGACCGCTGGACTCCCGGCCCACAACCCCACTTTTCGGGCTGCGCCACTGCCTGACACGCAAAGCTGCCGCTCCCCTTCCCCAATGATAATGGGGAAACCCCCTTTTACACTGTTTTTTTGGGTCGGGTGATACATCCAAAATGGGTTTTCCCAAAAACCAATTGTATGCGAGACCCACCAACTTTCCTCTCCGGCCCCCGACATTTAAATACTGTCCAAGATCCCAGATTTTCTGTCGTCCCAAAACCTCTTTCCCTTTTCCTCCCGTCTCCTAAAACTTTAAAGTAAGGGGGAAAAAAGAGGTTTTTTCCCGGGTGGGACAATGGGTAGTGTTTTTTAGGGGGAACCGCGAGGGTGGGCCCTTCATCCCAGGAAGAAAAAAAGGGCAAAAACCCCAAGGGGGGCTGGAGGGGCTGAATTTTCCAATTTTGGGGGGACCTTTTTTGCCTTTTTTTTAAAATTGGGGGACCCCTTTCCCTTTTCCCCGCCTTGCTTGCTTCCTCCGGCCCCCCAAGGGGCGATAGATACATCGATTATGTTTTCCTGTCCACCCCCCCGTCCACCTCAACGGTGTCGCTGTTTCAAAGGCCCGACCACTCACACCCCAAAACCCCCCCTTGCAAATCTCCCCATTTACTAAATTTTCCTGCTTCTGCAAAAGCAGCGGTTTTTCCTTCCCCACCTCTTTGCTGCCCAATGTCCCCAAATATTTTGTCCTCACTGTTTTTTTTTAGTAGCGCAGAGGCCAAGCAATAGGGAGTTTTTTTGGCAAAGGGATGCGAACAGGACAGAGGTGGGGTTTAGGAAAGGTGAGAGGGCCCCTCACCTTTCTCCCTGGGCCCCGGCCCCCAAATAGGGGTTTGTGAGGGCAAACCCACCGACTTGGGTGGGGTTGTCAGATGTCACTGGGAGAAAGTTATGACCTAGGGGTGTGGGTCAACACATGGCTGGAAAATGACAACCCCATGCCCGGGCCTCGCAGGGCGGGCTCCTGCGTGGAAAATTCCCCGTACGTGGGTGCGACTGTGGCGGGTCCGGTAACCTAAATTCTGTTTTCTTTGACGCTATCGGAGGATCTTAGCCCTCAAGCTCGTATTATTTCCAGCTTGGCGCTGACGTCTTACCTTGTAAGGCTGCGTTCCCACTTCAGTTTTTTGGTCAGTTTTGCCCCCGTAAGTGCCCAGGGGATTTTAGAGTGAAGCGATTCTAATAGCGGCGGCAGTCATGTGTGTGTCGTACTAAAACACATCATTGTATGAAGACCAAACAAAGGTCCCTCTGCATATTTAAGCATGGCACAATGTTCTACAGCACCCTACAGGCTCTGTGCAGCCCGGAAATAGCTGTTTTTTAACGCGATTCGTCCCGAAGTAATTCAGACCAAAATGGATTTTGTAGGAAAATTCGCAAAGTCGGCCAACCAGAATTTTTGAGGAAATGAGCCATCTCTGATATAATGGATGTATTGGCACCACTGCCTTTACTAAGCCCTAAACCTATGTTCAGGCTTGGGATCTAGTAGACACCGAAACCAGCGTACCAGAGCGGGCAGCATGATGATTTCACGCTGCCCGCCCCGGATTCAGACAGGTGTTTGGCGGGGGAACAGCAGAGAGCCCAACTGAGTATTATTTTTTTTTAATGGGTCGGCGGAATACCTGCCTTCCTACTGGGGTAAGTCCTTACCTAAGTACCTAATTGATGTGGCCCTATCTATATGCCTATGTACCATAAGGGGCCTTATTTATCTGTTTACCTACTTTAAGTGGTCCTATCTACCTGCCTACATACCATAAACTGGCCCTATCTACCTGCCTACCATAATGGGCCTTATCTACCTACCTGCCTACCTACTATAAGGGAACCTATCTACCTGCCTACTTGACATAATGGGCCATATCTACCTGCCTACCTACCATAAGGGGTCATATCCTCCTGCCTACCTACCATAAAGGTCCCTATTTAACCTGCCTACCTTCCTGAAGGGTCCCTATCTGCTTGTCTACCTGCCACAAGGGGCCCTACCTACCTACCATAAGAGGCCTTATCTACCTACCTACTAGTGGGGCCTCTATTTATTTACCTATTTACTAGAGGGGGTCCTATCTACTTACCTGCCTACTTAAAGGACCCCTATATTGAAGGGGGACTTTACCTACTTAATACGACTCTGAGTATCTGACTAATTTTTAAGGCCTAAGCTACCTAACAGAAGTGTCTTCCTATGACCCTGTGTAATTTGGGGGGGCCTGTCTACTATATGGTGTGTGTTTCTTCCTACTGGTGACACAAATGGGGGCCCAATAATCGGCTGTGGGCACTTTCACTGTTTGGAGTCTAACATGTTTGTGTGGTAAATTCTGCAGGGATGAGTTGTGGTCGGGAGAAGACATCATGATAGTCTGGACTGGATGAAGAAAGAAAAGAGAGAACGACTCTCATCAGATAAGACGTCACCTGTGAGTCCCTAAATGTAAGTGCACTGTAATCACTTATATGGCTGTAGACCCTCTGTCAGGTCTGTCAGGTCACCCAACAGAGCAGGGGAAAGCCCTTTGATTGTGCTGCGGTCACTGACCGCAGCAATCAAAGGGTTAAGAAACTGGGAGCAGAGGTTTCACTTGCTTCCGGGCGCTTGCAGAGGCTGTAATGGGAACAAGGCTGTGAAGTACAGCTCGGTTCTCAGCACAGCTGCGGCACCGGGAGCCGCAAAACCCGATGTCTGCAGCGACGCCAAAAGACGTTGCTACAGATGACTGACCTGAAATGCTTGCGGACGGTCGTTAATGGGTTAAATTTGCAAAGTTGCATCTGAACAAACTACAAACCTTCTGGAACATTCTTTAGACAGATAAGACCAAAGTGGAGATGTTTGACTATAGTAGTCAGAATAGAGAGTAAACAACAGTCAGGAATTGGTTAAACAGTAGGCCGAGGTAATGTATTATTACCAAATAGATTGTTGTTCTGATTCTGCTCCATTTCAAAGATAGAGCTGTTTTCATCTCATGCTTGTTTGCAAACCAAAGTGAAGATGTTCACACATAGTGCACAATGCAACATATGTCGAAAACTAAACACAGTCTATCAGCACAAACATCTAGGGAGACATGTATGATCGAGTTTTTCACCCTTTTCTGTCGTAAAATGCACCAAAGTGAGCTGGCTACGATGTCTCATGCGCCAAATAAATGTGTTAGGCGCATTGTTTGTAAGACAACACTTTTTAATGCGCCTAACTTGAGGGGGTGTTCTGGGGGGGGAGTGTGGCGCACCCATCTCGTAATATTAGACCACATATATGAATGTGGTTCGGCAAAACTAGGCGCCATTACTGATGAACCCATATTTCAAATGTTGGTCTGCCTGAGCATGAGGAGTAAAGTAGAGTAGATTTTGCTGTTAGGGAAAAACAATGTCCAATATTCTCAACTTACACCATTACAAATAATAAAAAGATTTTTTGATTAATTATCAAAATATAAACTTAAAATTATTTAAATTTAATAAAAAAAATTTTTTATATCTATATAATATCCCAAAATATAAAAATATGCTCCTTTAAATATCATTTATATTAATAGAATCTAAACTAATTTTACATTAAAATAAACCCTCTGATGATGCTGTTCAGATTTTTATTTTTTAAATTAAAAAATAAACAAAATTTTTTTTTTTTAAAACTTTTTTTTTTGTTGCTCTCACCCTTTTATTCTACGTACAGCAAAAGCCAGCACACAAACAGGATTTCTTTGCTGGGACCCTGTGGTTCCACCAGCAAGGGATCAGTTCCATAGTTTCTATTCACTGGACATGTATTCCTAATGACTTTTCTTTTATTTCCAGCCTATCTATAGCCTTTATTAATGTTGGCGATTACTTTTGCGCACTGGTTCCAAAAATGCAGCCAAAACACACAGGCGAGGTGCTCGATTCTTTAGACACCATTTATGAACGTACGAAACACTACTTTCCTACATTCAGGGGTTTTGACACTGGAAAAATAGATGCGAAAATGCACTTCGACCTAGTTCATACATGTCTCCCCTAATACCTACTGTCAAGTGTAGGGGTGATGATTTATGCTTGTTTTGTAGCATTTGTTTTGTTTTGGGCATTTTGCAGTTTTAAAATTTTTTGACCATGAACTACTCTGTGTACGTAAGTATTCTAGAGTCAAATGTGAGACTATCTATCCAACAGCTAAAGCTTAGCGAAAACTAGGTCAAGCAACAGGATAATGATCCCTAGTATACCAGCAATTCTACTACAGAATGGCTGAAAAAGAAGAGAATCAAGGTGTTGCAATGACCTAGTCATTTTCCAGACTTCTACCCAATAGAAATAATGTGGCAGTACTTTAAATAACCTGTGCATAAACAAATGCCCACAAACCTGAATGTACTAAAGTGACGTTTAAAAAAAAAAAAAAAGAGGAGCAAAATTCCTCCTGAACAATGTAAATGACTGAAAGTCATACTGAAAACAATTACTTTAAATTATTGGTTCAAGATATTGATAGGGTGTATAATGGTTCACACTTGTTTTTTTATTTTTTTGGGCCGAGTTTGTGTTAAATAATGACACAGTGTAATGTGTCATCCGAGGCTGCATTTACCTAACTTTAAAGAACTTCTAATGATCAGATTTTTTTTCATTCTGTATTAATATATAAAACCATAGAATTCAAAGAAAGTGTACTTTCATTTTCTCATTACTGTCTATGTGTTTGAGCTTTGGTTTGTACTTTTGTTTGTTTGTCCAATAGATGGCATTATTACCAAATTTATGTTGTCCTTTTACACAGCTGTCGACATTCCTGGTGTAAAATGAATTATTTTAGGATGTTATGTAGAATAAGGGCATGCTATATATTGTCAAAATGACATATACTTAAGTATGTTTTTGTACAAATGTTGCAGTGAATGTATATTTATGTTCTGCCATTATTTGTTTATTTTAATCATTTATATAGCATCAACATATTCTTTAGTGCTGTACAGAGATTGTCAATGCTTACATTGTTCTCTGTCAACAGTAAGGATGACAAGCTAAATCTTTAACCCCTTAAGGTTTAGCCTGTTTTGGACTTAAAGGGGTTGTCTCACTACAAGGATTACTTTTTATCTTAAAGATCTTTCAAAACAAGTCACTTTGCAATATATGTCCATTAAAAGTGTCCCTACCTATTCCTAGATTATTCCCCTCTTGTATGGGCTGCATCAGCTATCAGGTCGCTATAGCTACCAGACTGTTTGATATTCTCCTGATAGGCTTCCAGGACTGGTGTATTAGCTCACAGACTTGCTTTCTACTGCTAGCCTAGTAGAAGCCTCTAGTAAACACGCCCTGAATCAAAATGAAACAAGAAAACAGGACTGAGTCTAGATGAATCAATGTAGTGAGACAACCCCTTTAAGGACCAAGCCCTTTTTTACAAATCTGACGTGTGTCACTTCATCGGGGAATAACTTTTGAATGGTTTTACCTATTCAAGTGAAATTGAGATTGTTTTCTTGTGACACATTGAACTTTAAGTTAGCAATTAATTTTTGTTGAAACAATCCTTGATTATTTGTGAAAAATCTCAAAATTTTGTGAAAATTTGGAAAAAATAAGTTTAAAATTTTTTATGTGTAAGACAGATAGTATATTAACCAAAAAATTAGTAAAATAACGGAACATCTACCATAAGTCTAACTTTTATGTTGACATAAATTTTTAAACATTCTCTTAATTTTTAGGACATTAGGTGCCGCTTAAATTTTGTAGCAAATTTTAACATTTTCAAGATAATTTATAACACTGATTTTTTTAAGGTCCAGTTCTGATGTGGCTTTGAGGGACCTTTATGTTAGACATCTCCATAAATAACTCCATCTAAGAAACTGCCCCCCTCAAGCTATTCAAAACAACTCTTATAAAGTTTGTTAACCCTTTAGATGTTTCACAGAATTTAAAGCAGAGAAGAGGTGAAATTTTAAAACTTCACTTTTCTTGCAGATTTCTTCAACTTTTTCATCCTTGTTTACTGCGAACACAGGCAGAGATGATAGCAGGGAAATGCAACTCAATATTGATTCCTCAGTTCCTGCTGTTTTTGGACATATCCCATATTTGGCCCTAGTGTGCTATTTGACTCAACCACCAAGCTCAGAGTTAGGGCGGTAGCCACTTACGAAAATTATGGACGGTTCATTTTCATTAGGATATACTTTAGGAACCATTCCAGGTTTGCGGACATCCTAAAGTGCTAAAATTAATAAAATCCCTCTACAAAAAGACAATCATTTGCGAAATACTACAGACCCTTAAGGAATATATCCAGGATTGCAGTGAGTATATCAATCCCACAGGTGTTAGACAATTTTTTGTTAACATTAGGCTGTGAAAATAACAAATTACATTTTTTTTCAATAATCTCCAGTTATAGCTGAAAAGTTTTAATTTAGCAGGGCATCTGAAAAAAAAGCACCCAAAATTGATTACACTATTTTTACAAGTTTGGCAATACCCTTTATGTGGGTGGCTGGTAAATTGCTGTTTGGGGAATGGCAGGGGCGTACAAGGGAGGCGGGCAATTTATTTGATTTTGGTGGGTAGCTGTGTCACATTTTGCAAAGCCCATAGCACAGAACAGGAGTGATTCTAACAGGAAGTCACACACCCATCTTTGGAATTAAAAACTCTATGGATCTCATCTAGGGGGTGTATTGTGGCATTTAGGTGCACAGGTGTTCCATAGTTTTTTTTAACATTGGGCCATGGAAATGGAGGAGGGGGGGAATGCAGTTCTGCCATTGTTTTTTGGGCTTCATTTTTACAGCGTTCATCGGGCGATATAAGTGACAGGATAACTTTACTATGCGGTCGGTACAATTGCAATGTTATAAATTTTATATAGTTTTTTTATGTTTTGATACTTTTACTACTACTTTTGCTAGTTTTGTAAAAATGTAGTTTTTATGTCGTCATAATCTGATAGCCATAATTTTTTATTTTGGTGTATATGGAGCTGATTAAGTTCTTGCTTTTTGCGGGATGCATTGAAGTTTTTATTGTTACTATAATGGGGTTCATATGACGCTTTGCCCTCTTTTTATCAAGGTTTTTTGGAGGCTGAATGAACAAAAAACAGCAATCTTGGTAGTGTTTTTTATTTTAATTTTTTCCATGTTTACCATGTGGTACAAATGACCTGCTAACTTTACTCAGCATGATGATACAATTACAGCGATACCCAATTTGTATATTTTATTTACATTTTACTGCTTTTACACAACCAAATACACTTTTATTTAGAAAAGAAAACATGTTTTTGCATCGCCATAGTCTGAAAGCCATAACTTTTAAATTTTTTTGTGTACCAAGCTGTGAAGGGGCTAGTTTTTTCCGGCGTGAGTTGACGTTTTTATTGGTATCATTTTTCAGGGACACATGACTTTTTGATCGACTTTTAATATACATTTTTGGAATGTTGGTGAGAAAGTACGTTAGGCTGTTGTTCAACACCGCTTATTTCAGAACGTATTGACATCGGATTGCCGATCGTCAAATAACGTTATGATAATCAGAGTGGAAAATCAGTTTCATATAAGTGCCACTAAGTGTGGACCGTATTTGGTGAACTGATGTCCGACGGATTTCACCATCCCCATTCATTATAGGTGGTGATTCCGTCCGGAAAAATTAATTCACAGGCACCATTGTTGTTCCGGCCGTCTTTGCGGCTGCAATCTGCAGCGGTAATCCGGAACGGAAATAAAGTGTCGTCTGAAACGATGAACACGTATTTCCCATTTAAAATCAATGTAAAAAGGCCAGTTACTTGTTTGTATACTGATTTCACAATGGATTTGCGGCCGTAAATACGGCTGCAAATCCGTTTGACGAAATAAGCCGGGTTGTGACAGGCCTATTTTGGTAGTGTTTTTTATTTTGAATTATTTTACAGTGCTCACCATGCAGTGTTCGTGACATGTTAGTTTTACTTTGCTGGAAGATATGATTGTGGCAATACCTAATTTAAATTGTTTTTCAATGTTGTAGTAGATTAAAAAAAACAAACAATGTTTTTACTGTGTAAAACAATATTTATGTATCGCTCTCTTCTGATTTGTATTTTTCCATATATTTACGCCATTCAGCATACAGGTGAAGAAACATGACAGATTTATAGGATAGGTAGTTACGCACGATGCACGTGGCAATATCAATTATGTGCACTTTCTTATTTTGGATCTTTTTTTTGGGTAATGGGTCTTTACAGTGTGCGGTGTACAGTGTGCGTGTTTTACTTTATTTATTTATTTTTTTACACTTTTACTATTTTTTATTTTTTTTATTTTTTCATTGTATTAACTTGGGGACTATAATCAGGGATCATTAGATCGCTGGTATAGATCAGTGGACATAATACACTGCAGCATAGGCATGCTGCAATGTATTATAACTGCCATATCTGTCGGGACTCCGCCCCCGACAGGCATGGCAGGATGACATCACAGACAACCTGGAGGTCATTGTCCAACCCCTCTGGTTTCCATGGCAACCACCAGAATCCTGCAATTTTGTTGCTCGGGTTCCAGTGGAGGACAGAGGGAGCTTTCTCCCTCTGTCATAACTCCATAGCTGCTGTGATCACTATTCGCGGCAGCTTAATGGGTTAAACTGCCGGGAACGGAGTTAATCTAACTCCCTGCGCAATCACGCTGGGCTCCTGCAGCAATCGTGCGGGCACAGCTCCTGTACCTGCATGATCTCCATTATGTTCCTGGACGTCATAGTGCATTAAAGGGAACTTACAGGAACGTCATGGTGGGTTAAAGGGTTAAATTATCCAAACAGTATATTTTTTGGAATGTGGGAGGCATACCTAGAAGAAACCAGGGGCATTGCTAGGGTCCCAACACATCCGGGGCCCGGGCCCTGTGTTACGTTTTGCTCAGTTAGGCTGGGTTCACACAGCATTTTTCACACCCCATTGTGAAATGCGGCATGTATTTTTACAGACAAAAAACTGTGGCCAGCACCTCCCTCTGAAGCTCTAACTGATATTTATTCTCCCCAGAATAGGTAATTGTAGCTCTCAGTGAGAGCTATGAATTACCATACTGTTGGCCCATATGTCGGGTGTATTGAAGCGCAATTACACGCCGACATTACATCGTGTGAACATACACAGTGTATTTGTGGGGCATAACTGTGCTGTAATGCGTCTAAAATATCCTGCAAATTTACGGTAAAATCTTAGCCGGTGAGGGCTATGATTGCTGTTGTATTTTACCCTCGGCCAAACACACAACCCGCCCATAAATATGACATGCACTTCTTTCAGGGGGAAAGGTGAAAGTGGATGGGAGGTGGGCCGGAGCACTGCAAAAGTTACACACTAGAGAGCATGTACTTCCAACAGCAGGCGCATAGCGGTGCGCACAGGTCGTGCCATATACGCTGTCGTTGAATATAACCTTAGGCACAGTACATGCCGCAGCACGACGTATTCTTTTCTGGTGTTTGGATAGTATGCGATGTCAGGTGAGTAATTTCCAAAGCACAGAGGGGGCCGGTCCATTCACCTCCACTATCAGTGCCGTGAAGAAGTGAACCCGGTGTACAATGTGTGCATATTGAACGCCAGGCAAGACTTAACATAATTCATAGCTCTCTATGAGAGCTATGAATTACTGTAATTGCGCTGCCTGTGTTTAGCTGTGTTGAACACACCTTTAGTCTGGTGCAGGAGCTAAAAAACTTATGGCAACCCTGACAAACGTACAAATATAAAAAAATTTTATTAAATATAATTCATTATCAGGTTGTAGTTTACATCTCTGCGGGATACACTGGGCAGGATTATGTTTTAGCGATATTGTGGATGTGTATATATACACAAATATACATACAATACATATGAGCACACATATATACAGTATACACACACACATATCCATACACACATATGCAACACTATATATATATATATACTATTTCTATATATATTATATTATATATATCATATATAGATATATAATATACACTGTGGGCAGAGCGACCTTAGGTCTAGAAAAAAAAATGCTGCCACTAGATTGCCTTACGTGCCACGGCGAGGGCATGGTCTCGGTGGGGGAAGCCAGTGTTGTTCGGTCAGCAACAATAGGTTGCGGACACTACGTTGCTGTTGTATCGCTGATGGTCCAGGGACCATTTTGGCTGGCTTTCCTGGAACAGCTGCTGTTGGTGGGTGGCATGTTCCTCGTTCCCATGTTTACCATGTTCCAGCTCCTCCAGATTACAGGCCCCTTTTAAAAAGGCCTTTCTCAACAGGTGTCAGGGGGCAGTGGTCTGTACCAGAGCTGTGGAGCAGCAGAGGGAGCTGGGAAACAGAGGCTACTGGCCCCGGAGGCTTACGGAGAAGCTGGAACCAATAGAGACGGGCTAGCCTTTGTGGTTGTGGTGCAGTGCAGTAGGCACAGAGCCCTGGTAGTTGAGGACTAAACGTGTATAAGTTTAGTTAGTGGGCTGAGGTTTTTGTTTATCCTGTGTACTGCTGTACATTTATAATGGCTGGACAAATAAAACTGGCAGAAGCCAGATAGAAACTGAAGCCTGTGTCGAAGTGCCATTCCGCCTATGAAAGACGGCGTTCCCGAGAGCTAAAGACCCCCTAAGACTTTCCAAGATGGCGGCTGGACGAGTGTGAGTCTTACATATGGTGTAGGATGCAGGCAATTATTGGCACAGTGGCACATTATTGGCCCAGGTGAAAGTGCAAAGGACTTTTGCAGCAGTGTTTAAAGGGCCAGAGGCCTGTTTGTGGAAGCAGGGCTTAAACGAGACTGTGACTGCCTGGAACATTTTTTATTTGGAACATGGGAGAGCTTATTAAGTTTTTATGTGGAGCAGGCATTTTGCCCTGATGGTGGAATGAAGTTATGGCCAAACTCCCAGTGACCTTCTCTGGCAGCATCAAGGCTGGGATGCGGCATATAAGGTCTTATTGGGAAGGACTACAAGAAAGAAGGTACAACAACAGGCCCTTGGAGGGTTAGTGAAAAAGGCTGGTGCTAAAAAACCAAGGCGGTCTTCCAAGAAGAAGTTCAAGCCAGGTGTTCCTGACAAGCATGGGTTAACTCCAGACAAGGTGGTGCTGTGAGGGGTATGGATGCCGGGCGTTAACCACGGGCAACCAAGTCACAACAGAAGGCGGCTTCTGAGGTCCAGCGATCGGAGACGCCAGTAAGAACCCTGGAGTTGCTGGTGGGGGGCATCCCGCTATTGGTGTATCTGGACTGTCGCCAAATTGTCTCCAGGGTGCACCCGGACTCTCATACCCTTTGTGAAGCTTCGACCAGAAACAGGGTACAGGCTGTTTGAAACTTCTTTTTGTCACTGGTTTGCAGGACTGCCAATCATGTTTTGGAGGTTTGTGAGGACCTCAATGAGGAATTTGTGCTGGGCAGTGACTTTCCATATTTCTGGCAGTGGCCAGGGACAGCAGGGGGTTGTTCCTGGGAAGCACCCCCTAAAAAGGGCTCTGTGCCACTGCTTAAAGAGCCAGAAATATCGCCCATGAAGGTCCCTAAGAATTGCAGAGCAGAGAGACTGTGCTATCCGGACTTGAAAAGTCTTCTAGACTTCATATTTGGAATGATGACTCTGTTACCGTATGCAGTATAACTAATATGCCAATTGCAAATGCTTCTAAGGGCTTAAATATACCTGTAACCACTAGCTATGTCACACAGCCTGAGCAGGAGGTTGTTAGCTCTAGTGTGCCCCTAGAGATCATAGGGGAGAGCAGCCCAAGTAGCACCGGTGATGTGTGTCCTGTGGCGGATGACAATCTGGAGAAATGTGCCACCGCTACAGGCTCAGGTCTAGCCAATGCGGTTGCCTCTAGCAACATGGTATCTTCTGAACCTCCTGCTATATAAATGTATGAGTGTGCGTTCCCTGAAGCCGTGTGTGAAGTGTCTGGTGTCCAGCTGGTGAGTGTGTCTGCCCGGGACCCCAGTGCACTGTCTGTGCCCGATGGTAGCCTGCAAGTTGCAGATAATGCGTGCCCTGTGCTTGATAGCCACCAGTTCTGTTTGATTGCTGTTAGTCCCAGAGACGAGCCTTCCTGTTTCAGTGTTTGGCCTGGAAGGGAACCAGAGAATCCTGGGAATGATTTCTCTCCTACAATGTGTGAGGAGACTAGTTTAATGAGGGTGTGTCCAGATTCTGGTGAGATGTATGCCTGCTTGAATGAGGCCTCAGAGAGTGAGAAAAATACGTTGGTAAAGAAAACGTGTGCTGAGGCAGATTCTGTGTGCAGCCCTGAGCAATGTATCTGTGTTGATCCAGATGGTGACACTATAGAGGGTGAAGAGAAAGGCCATTTCTGTGACCTATAGTCCTCATGTGATCACATGTCCCAATGGTTGCTATATTGCCAGTAGCTTTCACTGCAGTGGTCACAAAGACTGTAGTGATATAAAGAATGAACTGCTAGACACCATTGAGGTGGGTGGGATGCTCAAACCCTAGTGAGGGGGGGTGGCATGTTAAAAACCCTGATGGTAGCGAGGTTTTCCTGGTTCTGGGCAGCTGAAAAAATTTTCCTTACAGGTGATGAAGTATAACAGTATCCCAGAGGTGTTATGTCCTGTGAAATTTTTGGCGACCTACAGGTGGGCCCCAGTCCAATGTCTGCGGCAAACCTACTGGTGGTGGAAGAAATGAGTGGGTTTGCCCCAAGTGAACACGGCAAGCGTGGTGCATGAATGGGGAAAAACCCTTAAAAACGATGACCCGGCAGATACGACTGAGGTCCCATTTCTAATTGTGTCGGCCTTAACCCAGCACACAAGGTTTAATCTGAACGGTGTGCAAAATGCAGAAGTGACCCAGATAGAAACTGAAAGTGCTCCCTTAGAGATTTCTTCAGAGGATGTGGTGGAAACATTTCAATATGGTGCTGCAGAGGGTCTGTGGCTAGATGGAGCCAGTAAGCAGAGGTGTGAACAGGGGGAAAGGGTCCTCTAGTTTCAGTGAAAAAGGCAGGGAATGTGGCATGTTGAGGTTGGCAGTGGGAACCCTGCAATTACTAGCATACATGTTATGGGGGCTACGGTGAATCCTAGTGCAGCGGAGGTTATCATCACTAATGTAATCAGTAAGGTAGACCAGATTTCCTCTGATGGAACCCAGGTGACAATTAGTAGCCAAGAGGCAGAGCTTCAGGGTCCCGAGAAATTAAAGGAGGTATCGGACCCTAAGGGGCAGGAGATGGTCAGTGAAGGCCAGAGGCCTTGGGATGAAGTGAACTTGGGGTCTTATTGTAATCCTGCAGACAAAGAGGTAGCAGGTTGGGGCACAGGTGCACCCCTAGCGGCCATAGTGGATAGCGACTCTGAGAAGTCGGCTGTCATTACAGCTTCTGATGAAGATAGTGTGGTTGCTGGGTCCAACCAGGGGTCTTTTGTGAGACCCAAAATAGGGAAAGGGACACTGCCCAGTCGGCGCAATGCCAAGGCCGTTTGTGGTGGAAAAGGGTTAGTAGGTATGATAGCGCTGGTGTTGAGTTGTCAATAATACCCCTACAAGGGTTCCAGCATGGGGGACCTGAAGGGATACTTCAAGGTTGCAGACACATATGCGTGGTACCACCTATTAAAATGGCTATGACTGGTCAGTCGCAAATTGTAGGATGAATGCGTGGTATGAGCCCCACAGCTGAGTTGTACGTAAAAAGGGTTGTCTCCGCCCTTGAGGAAAATGGGGAAAAGAGTTGCCCCAAAGTAGGAGCTTTAAACCCCGAAGGAAGGTTGTGCAGGGTGATGAAGTCCATACGGCCTTTATCAAAAGGGCGGGGATATGTGGCAGAGCGACCTTAGGCGGTCGCATGGTGCTGCCACTAGATGCCATACGTGCCACCGAGGGCATGGTCTCGGTGGGGGAAGCCAGGGGTTGTCGGTCAGCAACATTAGGTTGCTGACACTCATGTGTAGTATGGCTGATGTCCAGCCATTTTGGGTTGGCTTTCCCGGAACAGCTGCAAGTGGGTGAGTGGCTGTTTCCACATTCCCATGTTCCAGCTCCAGAATTTACCAGGCCTATAAAAAGCCTGCCTTGCCAGGTGATCAGGGGGGTGTGATCTGCTAGGCTTAGGAGAAGCCGGAACCAGTAGAGACGGGCAAGCCAATGTGGTTGTGGTGCTGTGCAGTAGGCACCGAGCTCTGGTAGTTGAGGACTAAACTTGTATAAGTTTAGTTAGTGGCCTGACGGCCTGAGGTTTTTGTTTATCCTGTGTACTGCTGTACATTTAGTACTATGCCTGGAAAAAATAAAACTGGCTGAAGCCAGATTGCAACTGAAGCCTGTGTCGGAGTGCCATTCCGCCTACGAAAGACGGCGTTCCCGAGAGCTAAAGACCCCCTAAGACTTTCCAAGATGGCGGCTGGACGAGTGTGAGTCTTACAATACACACACACATATATACACACAACAAAAAATAATAAACACCCGCCCCACACATTTTATATATTATTTTATATTAATTTTCCCCAACACATAAAAACATACACACACATAAAAATTACACACCCAATACACAAAACAAATAAATACACACACATCCAACACACCCCAAACAAAAAACACACACAAAAATATACATACCCACACACACACATATAAATATAACACAACAATTTAAAAAATACACACAAAATAAACAAAGAAAAACAAAAAAAACACACAAATATATAAAAAAAACACACCAACCAAAAACCACAATATCCCTTACAAACACATATACAAAAAACAAATTTTTTAGCCCCAAAACACAATAAACCACACACCAAAATAATAAAACACACACTTTTAACACACACACACAAAATACACACCCACATATTTTATTTTTTTTAAAAAGGCTTTTTTTTTAAAAACTTTTTTTGAACTTTTTTTTTTTTAAAGGGAAAAAAAAAACATTTCACTTTCACATAAAATACATTCTTTCACAAAGCATTAGAGGGGGTTTTCAAAAAAATACAAAGATAAAACTTTTCAAAATTATATACAAACCTTCATTTTAAGCTATTCAAAATCAAAAACATTTTATTTACCTGAAAAAAAATTTTTTATTGGGCAGTGCCGTAAAGCACAAAAAAGGAAATGAGTTTTGGAACATCAACAACCCGGGGAAAAAATTTCCCTTTGGGTTGCCCTCATGCCATACAACGAAATTTACCCGGGTTTATTTTTTTCTGAATTTCCTTTGGGCGCGTTTGCCTCACTCAAACTTTCTTGTCAAGCCTCTATCACAACCATCACACATCCAATCATTCTGCGAAAATTAAACCCTTTTTCTTTTTCCATCCCTGTTTCTGCCACTTTTCATCATGCCCACAGCCCAGATGCTCAACCCATTTACCCCTACCAATGAAAAACCTTTTGGGGGATCCCCTTTAAAGCACCGTACGGGGCCCTTAAAAATCTTGGTAATTCTGCATTGAAAAATTTGTTTCCATTTTCAAGGGGAGGGCCCCCTTTGGGATTTTTTCCAAATTTTTAAAAGGATATTTTCCCCCTACAAAGAAGAGTAGTAGTCAAATAGGGGGGTGCTTTCAGCCCCTCCCGGGGGGACCAACCCCTCCCCCCAACCCCAAAAAGGGCTTTTTAACTGGTGAAAACACTTGGGGAAAAGACCTATTTTTTTGATTTAAAAAATCCGGGAAATCTCCCCCCCCAGTAATTTTTAAAACCCGGACAATTCCCAAATCAAAATAAAAAAAGGGAACCTCCCCTCACCACATCTGGAGCAGGCCGCAAAAAGGGCCCAAACTTTTTCCATTTAAAAAAATACCGAACGGGGCGTGGGGAAAAAAACCTAAAGGGAAGCCATTTATTTTTGGGGAACAACGGGAACCCCTCGGGGCACTTGGGGAACTAAACAAGCCCAGGAAAATGTCAGCTCCGATAGTGCTTCATTCGGCAAGGAGGGAAAAAATTTTCCCCCTGCCACCTACCAGAGAGCTTCCAATGGAGAGGCCCCAAACAATTTTAAAAATTTGGCCCTTATAGATAGAGGAAACCTTTTCCCTAAAAGGGTTTTATCCTCCCAAAAGGCCCCTTCTGGGTACCAAAAGTAAGGGCCCTGTTTTTTACCCCCAAATTGGGCCAAAACAACCTGTCTTAACGAAAGGGGTACTGAAAAGGGGCCCCCCTTTCGGGAAAAGGGAACTCGGGGTTTTGCAGGGCCCCAAAAGCCCCCCAAAAGGCCCCCCCTTCCCTATATTTTTTGGGGAAATTTTTATTTACCCCGGGGGAATCACCCAAACCCATAACCCCGGAAAGGCTCAAAAATTCCCGGGCCAATTTTTTTATTGCACCAAAAGGGGGAAAACAGGGGCCCAAAGAAACCATCCTCCCCCCTCTGTCCAAAACGCTGAAAAAAGGGTTTTGGCCCAAAGGGACCGTATAGCACACTCATTTTTGGGACGTGTAATAAAACTTTTACGCAAGGGCCCCCCTCTCTAAAAGGGCTTTTTTAGAAAACCTTAAAAACCCCCAACCCGCCGCCTCCAATATAGGGGAAGGGATTTTTTAAAACCCTTCAAAACCTTTGGGAAGCAATTGCCCCCATTTTTTAACCCCCCCAACGAAATAGATATACAAGCCCCGGAAAAAACCAAATTCCCCCCCCCCCCATCCCGGGGCCCCTTAAATTTTTGGGGCCCCCCCAAAATTTAAAACGGGGGCAGCACCCCCCCATAGGAACGAGAAAAAAAAAGCTTATCCATCAAACCAAAAGGGGATCTAGGAAAAAAAAATTTTTTTCGGCGCGGTAAACATAAAAAAAACGTGGGCAACATTCCCAATTTGTTTTATAAATTTTCCTCCAACAAGTGAAGGGGGGGCTACCCCAGGTTTTCAACCTCACTTCTTTTCTGCCCCCCCAACCCCGGCGGAGTTTTTAAAATTAAAAGAAATTTATGAATGTTTTTAAAACAGAAAACCCAAAGTATAAAAAATTTGGGCGAAACCCAAACCCGCAGTCGGGGTTTTTTGGGGTCCCCTATGCTTAAACAACAGCGCCCCCCCGGGGAAGCAGGGGTGGATTTTAATCCCATTTTTTCCCCCCCAGCCCCCGAGTATCTTCCAAAAAGGGTTCACTGCCCTCCAGTAAGCTCCCATTTGACCCCCGGGGGGAAAATCTCCCAATTAAAACACCAAAATCATCCCCCAAAAAGCAAAAATTTTTTTTTCAAATTCCTGCTATTAGCCACCCCCTGAAACCCCCATGTTTAATTTATCAAATGGCCGGGGGCCCTCCATGCCCTATTGCAAACAGAAAGCGGCAAACAGGGGAAAAAAACCCCTTCCTAGAAACCCCCCCTCCAAGGGGAAAGGGGCCCCAGAAAAATTTGACCCATTTACCCCCACCCCTTGCGGGGGCCCCTAATGTATAACCCCCAAACCCCTTTAATTTGAAAGGGGGCGGGTTTTCCCTTTAGCCAGAAAGGAGCCACAAAAATTTCTCCCCTAAAACGGAACGAACCCCCTTTTTTTCTTTATCTAAAGCACAATCACTCTCCTACCCCCCATTTTTTCGTGCGTCACCTCCAGTTTAGTGTATAGCCTTTTAAAGTTTAAAATCCTGTCTTTTCCCGGCATAAAACCTGATTGCTCCGCCCCCAACCCCAAAGGGAAGGATCCCCCCAGTGAGTCGAAATAGCCAAAAACCTTTGCCAAAATCTTTGTGTCCAAGTTTAACAAAAAATTATGGGTCTATAGGAACTACACGTTTTTTTGGAAAGGCCTCCCTTTGGTTTATGAATTATAGTGATTACCGTTCAGAAAAGGAAGGGGAGAGAGTCCCCCCCGGGCCCCGCTGCAAACAAATTTTTTCTAATCTGTCCCCCCAATTTTTCCACCACACTTTAAACCTTTCCCGGGCCGGAAAACCTAAAGCCCGGGGCGTCCTTGTGTTTTTGCTAATCCCCCCTATCGCCCTGCAAAATTTTTTCCAGCAAAATATATCTTTTGCAAATTTTCCCCCTGCCTTTTTGTCTCATTCAAGCATGTAAGCTTCATTGACAAAGGGAAAATTTGTTCTATTTTTCTCATCCGGATTTTCCCAATCGGGAGGCCGTTAGATTTCCCCCTTTAAAAAAGAGCAAATTGCCCCACATATCGAGCAGGTTTTTGAGGGGGGGACGGTTCCATCCCTCCCAACCACCTTGGCCACCCCCTGTCATCGGGTTTCCTAAAAGCCCGAGCTAAGAAATGCAACGCTCTCCTTTTTTTTATCTCCCTCAACAAAAAAGGGTTTTTTTTCTGCATGAGAAGTCCTTTTTTTGGGTATAGTTTAGTCAAATGTAACGTGAGGACTGCTGGGCCTTTTAAGGAAAGCCTTTCCTTTGCTGATGGGGGGAAGGGGTTTGGGTTTCAAAAAAACCGTCTCCCCCCATTGATAGCCCCAACCTCCCCAAAAGTCCCCCTTACAGTCCTTTAATTCTGCCCCCATTTGGGCCCCAATACCCCCCAAAACAGGGCCCCCCTCAAAAACTGGGCCCCCGGAGGGTCCCTTTTTTATCAAAAGGGTTTTACCGGCCTTCTTTTACCTCCAGAATGATGCCCTGTTTTCCTGGCAGGGACTCCATAAACCCTTTTTTACATCCGCCATCAGGGGTTTAAAACCCCCACAACCTTCTAAAAAGGCCCCCCCTTTCAGGGGAAACCAAGGTCACTTTTTAAGGGGGGCGTGGGGGCCGATATCCCTCTAGGGGGAAAATTTCGACCTTTGGTTAACAAAAATAAGATAACTCCCCCGGAACAAAAGCCAGGTCAAGACGGGAAAAATGCGTCATGTGATGGAGTGAAACACAGAACGCCCTTTCTGAGGATGAAGCCAAACGCCAAGTTTTAATCAAAATTTGGTTGGGTTTTTCGCCCAGTCCCTGAACCCTTTTTTAAAACGTTGCCCCGAAATTTTATGCCCAATAAGCCCCCTTGGGCTAGGAAAGGCATTGAAGTCCCCCCGGGGAAAAAGGCCCCCCTCGGGTATTTTTTGAATTTTAGTCATAAGAAACATCTAAAACTCCCCCCCAAAAAAAAGGCGGGGCACATAAATTTCCCCCCAAACAAGAAATTTGGGAAATTCCCCCCAGCTGAACAAGTTTGAAGTACGTCCTCCCAGAAAGGGGCCCATGTTGGGACTCTGTAAATGGAGCGGGGATTTTACTTGGGTGAACAATAAATGAGACCCCCCCCCCCCCTTTCCCTATTGGAGTAAAACTGCAAAGGGGAATTCCCCCGGGCCCAAAACCAGGGCCGCTTCAGTGCCAGGTCCTTCGCCCCCTAGGTTTGGCGTCCCCTTTTGGGAAAATTTTTAAAACCCCGGGTTATAAGAAATTTTACCCTAGTCCCAAGACCCGTGCCCCCTTTTCAAATTTTCAATTTAACTTTAGCCAATTTTCCCAGTTTAAACCCTGCAAACAGCGCCCAAACACCCGGCAGACCAGGGACAAACCCCAAAAACCAAAAAATCCAAATTTATTTCCCCAGAACCCACAAAACCCCAGCAATTTTTTGTTAAACCCTAGCCCCCCCCCACCTCCCCCCCCCCAAAGCCCCCCAACCCTTTCCCCCAGCCTAGATTCCCCCAACCTGTTCCCAAAACAACTGTTTTTTAAAAAATAGAAATGAAGGTTTCGCCCCAAGGGGCGAAAACCTAATGAAAAGGGAAAGGGGAACAAAGGAAAAAAAAACACCTGTTTGGGTGTTCCAATTTTCCCTTTTGCTTCCCGAAAAAAGAATTGACCCTTTAGTGGGGAAAAGGATTTCTCAGGATGGAGAAACATAAAAATAAAAAAAAAACAAACCCGGGGAGTGCTACTCTGGCTTAATAAAAAGGGGAGGAGACCCAAACCCGCCCAAACCGCCCATATCAACGATGGTTCCCGGAGAGCGACTATCCCAGCCAAACGGAAAAACCCCCCCCCAGGCCTTTTAAAAAAAAAGGTGCGGGTTTTCCCCGGGGGTTTGAACTCTTTAGGCTAGGGGGGTACAAACAAAAACTTTTTTAATTCCACATTCCCACCCTCCGCACCGGCGAAAATTTCCCCCCCTTTTTTTTTTTGGGGTTTCGGGGTGAAGTCGGGATAAAAAAGGAAAAATTTTGGGTTTCTCCTTTCCCTAAATGATTCCCCCCCCCTTTGGGCCCGGGAAAACCCCCCCAAAAATAGGTCCCTTCCCCCTATAATTGAGGAGTTTTTTAAAAATAAAGGGGCCCGGGGGGGAAACCCCCTGTGGCAGCGGTTTGGTTTTGGGGTAAAGGGTTGGGGGTCGATCTTTCAACAAAAACTAGCCCCCTTCACAATTCCTTTCTAATTTTTTTTTTCAAAAGTTGCAAAGTAAAACTGTTTGGGACCCAAAGGCCCCCTTTCCCGGTAAAATTAAAACCTCTTTTTTTCTGTCCAAGACAGGAGGACAGTTCTTTTCTTACAACAGTTATTCGTGCTATGGCTCTATATCATGCAAAAAGCCCCACACAGGCAAGGATGGGGAGCGCCGGGTGATTCCACCGTTGATTGCAAGTGTCCCTGGTAGGTTTATAGGGATCCCCCTCCAATATCAGCAGTGTCACTAAAATGGCGCCGGGACCCTTTCTCTTCCCGCCTTTGGCAGTTAGTGAAGCCAAGATGGCGTAATTTTGGCGCCAAGTGTCCCCGGCTTATTTGCTGTGTTATTTTAATCCTCCGCACCTGCCGCTACTCTCCACACAACGAGTTTGTCCCCACTGCCCAGCTCTGCACTTATCTGCGTCCACGGCGTTGACCGCTGCTCTCTCCAACCGTTTGCTGTCTCGGGCGCTCAACCGCCCCTTTCCGCCACTGCCCCGCTACCATCTCTTTCAGGTTGCCGGTCTTCCTCGACTGCCACAGTCGGAGGCACCCGCGGTCAGCAGCTCCGGTCTCAGCTGGGTCCTCTGCCCCGTTCAACTCGCGGCCCCGCCGTGCAGTTTATCTTTGGCTCAGCAGTCTTTTCCTCCGCCTGTCGGGGTGTGCTCTCGTCCCGATCCTATCCGCTTCCCGGCTAGTCTTCCCCAGTAGATGCGGTGAGTCTTCCGTGCCCAGGCAGCTAATAAATTTGCTTGCAGTAGTCTGCGGGAGATGTAGTTCCCTGCTTTCCGCCGAGTCCCGCTTCCTCCTCTATCCGGGCCCGGGACCCTCCAGCGGTTTTCGGCTGTAATTAGGGCTGTCAGCCAGATGAAGTACTCAAAAAAGGTCAGCAGTAGGCTTTTCACTGTTCTCCTATATATGAAGTAGGTTGCTGGCCACTCAATCAGGTCAGTAATCAGGATTTAACAGGATTTTGCAGGAGCTGCGGTCACCCACGTCTTTACTCCATGAAGGTTAGGCCACGTCCCCCTCACACACACACACACACACAATTAATATAATTAATATATATATATATATATATATATATACAACACACACACATATACACACACACATATGCATACACACACACATATATGCATACACACACATATATGCATACACACACAGTGCTTTGCGAAAGTATTCGGCACCCTTGAACTATTCAACCTTTTGCCATATTTCAGGCTTCAAACATACTGTATAGATATAAAATTTTTAGTTTTTTGTGAAGAATCAACAACAAGTGGGACACAATTGTGAAGTGTAACAAAATTTATTGGATATCTTAAACTTTTGTAAAAAATAAAAAACTGAAAAGTTGGGCGTGCAATATTATTCGGCCCCTTTACTTTCAGTGCAGCAAACTATCTCCAGAAGACCAAGGAACACACCAGGCAGGTCAATGATACTGTTGTGGAGAATTTTTAAGCTGGATTTGGAAACAAAAAGATTTTCCAAACTTTAAACATCCCAAAGAGCACTGTGCAGGCGATCATATTGAAATGGAAGGAGTATCAGACCACTGCAAATCTACCAAGACCCGGCCGTCCCTCTAAACTTCATCTCAAACAAGGAGAAGACTGATCAGAGATGCAGCCAAGAGGCTCATGATCACTCTGAATGAACTGCAGACATCTACAGTTGAGGTGGGAGAGTCTGTCCATAGGACAACAATCAGTAGTACACTGCACAAATCTGGCCTTTATGGAAAAGTGCAAAGAAGAAAACCCCATTTCTAAAAGATATCAAAAAAAAGTTTTTTTTAAAGTTTCCCAAGCCACCGGGGGAGACCCCAAACTGGGGAAAGAAGGGCTCTGGTCAGATAAAAACCCAAAATTGAATTTTTTGGCCAAATGAAAAAACGATATTTTTGGGCTTTTAAAAGCAACCAGCCTCTTTCCCCCTGAACACCTCCCCACTGCAAAAATGGGTGGGGGCGCATCATGGTTTGGGCTGCTTTTCTTCAGCAGGGCAGGGAAGAGGGTTTTTTAAAATTTTGATGGGAAGTGGGACGGAGATTTATTTTCCCAAAACAAGACAATGATCCCCAAAACTAAAGCAAAATCTACAATAGAAGGTTCCCAAAATAAACGTACCAGGTGTTTAGAAGGCCAAGTCACATCCAGCCCGAACCCAATGGGGAATCGGGGGGAAAGAGCTAAAAAACTGCTGTTCAAAAAGGCTCCCCATCCACCTCATGAATCAAGTGTTTTCCAAAGGGGAAGAATTGGGCAAAGTTTTTTGTTTTCTTTTTGTGCAAAACAGATAGAGACTTTCCCCAGCGACTTGCAGCTGAAAATTCACAGCAAAGGGGGGCCTACAAAGTATTAATTAAAGGGGGCCGAAAATTTTGCACGCCCCACTTTTCGTTTTTTATTTTTTTACAAAAGTTTTAAAATATCCCAAAAAATTTTGTTCCAATTCACGTTGTGTTTTTTAAAAAAGTATGAGGGGAAGATATGGGGCATGAGAAAAAAAAAAACCTATTAAAAAAAATTTTTCTCCACTGTATTTTCCAAGGGGGTTTTACCTTCCTGTTGATGAGAAAAGGGGAGGGGTTAAGTTCCAATTTTAATGTTTCTTGTCTAACCCCGGGAAAGAATGATAAAAAGGGTTATGCCCCAAGGATTGGCGCATGCAAATGTGGTGCCAATATTCAAAAAGGGGTAAAAAAAGTGATCCAGGAAACTATAGGCCATAAGTTTAACCTCTGTTGTGGGTTAAAATGTTTAAAAGGTTTTCTAAGAGATACTATCCTAGACTATCTCACTGAAAAAAAATGTTTTATGTGTTCCAGCAGGGGTTTTTTGAAAAAATGGGTCCTGTAAAACAAATTCTCTGTTTTCTATGAGGAAGTTTAGTTCCAGAGGGATCCCCCGTGAGGAGGGGGATGTCTTTTATTTTTTTTTTTAAAATTTGTTTTTTTAAAGGTTGGGTAAGTAAAATAAATCTTTTGGATGGGGGAAAATTTAAAAAAGCTAATGGCTCACTGATAGAAAACAAAAGGGTAATAATTAACGGTACATACTCGGGTCCCTGTTACTAGTACCACAGGGCTCAGTTTGGGCCCCTTTCCCCTTTAATATTTTATAAAAAGATTTACACAGGGATTTTGCAGTGATACTATCTTGGGAAAAAATAATCCTCACAATAGAGGATTTTTTGTGTTATTACAAAGGGATCGGATTGGGTGGAGGCCGGGGAAGGGGAAGGGCAGAGAGGTTTAAACTGATAATGAAAAGGTTATGAAAATGGGGAGGAAAAAACCATTAATGTTAATGGAAAAAAAAATGGGGAAAAGTGCATGGAGAAGGACTTGGGAATCCTGGTTGACAGTAAACTTAACTGTACGCCAGTGTCAGGCAGCAGCGCCAAGGCAAATAGGTCATGGGTTTTTTTTTAAAAGGGGCATAGATGAATGTGGGAACATTATTCTCCCATTTACAAGTCATGGGTTTGCCAAAAATGGAATAGGGGTACAGTTTTGGGCCCAGTGCCAGGAAAGACTTGCGAGTTAACGGAAAAGGCGGGCAACAAAAGTAAATAAAAGGAATGGGTGGACTGCAATACCCAGAAAGTTAGCAAGGTTAGGGTTTTTTTAGTTTAGAGAAAAAGATGGCCTCATGGGACATAATAAATATGTTTAAAAAGATTAAGAGCCAATATGGATCTCGCTAAAGATTTAGTTTTCCCCGGACTGTATAAAAACAAGGGGGCATTCCCCTTTCTTCTTGAGGAAGAAACTTTTACATAAAAATAGAAAGGGTTCTTTTACTTTAGAGCGGGGGGGATGTGGAACTCTTGCCCGAGGAAAAATTTTATGGTAAATCACTAACAGGTTCAAGAAGGGCTTGGGTGCATTTCTGGAGCGTGATAAAATTTTAAAAAGTTATTTTGGGACTGGATTCTGGGGGTCTTTTAAACGGGGTTTTTTCTGGGGGCCAGTTGGAGTGGGAAGGATTTTTTTTCCTAACATGGGCAATTGGCTTCTCCCATGGGGGGTTTTTGTTTTTCCCCGGGGTAAAACCCTTTAACACTTTAGCAACCTGCAAAAGGGGCTGAACTGGGTGGAAAAGTTTGTCTTTTTTCGGCTGAAAAATATGTAAATATGTCCCACTTTTTTGGTTGATTCTTCACAAAAAAATAAAAATTTTAATCTTTTGTTTGAAACCTGAAATGTGGCAAAAGGTTGAAAAGTTCAAGGGGGCCGAATTTTTTGGAAAGGGGCACTGAAAATTAAACACAAAAATTTATATTTTAAAACATATATATATTACTACACACACATACAACATATATACATAACCACACACATATACATACTGTATGGCGCTCGGGGGCCGGCCCGCCGCCCCCGCCCCCTGCGCTTACGGGGCCAGGGGGGGGGGCCCGGGCGCTCCCCAAGCCTTTTGTCCCTCTCCTGCCCGGGAAAAACCCCGTATCACCTCCCCGCTCCGTTCTGGCTCTGAACCCGCCCGCGCTTTACCCGCTGTTGGGCACGTGCTTGGACGGCGGTTTGGTTTTTAAAGGGCCAGCGCACCTTTAATTAGTTTTTGACGGCCACTGGTCCATATAAGGATACGCCCCCAGCACTTTTTCCCTTTGTTGGTGTCTTTTGCAAGTCTTGAGGTGTTGGAAGTCCTGTCTGATTACCCCTGTACCGTCCTTTTCCTTCCGTTCCTGACCTTCCCGGGTTTGCCGCCTGCCATACCGGCTCCCCCTCTCGACCCGAACCTCTGCCGCCTCCCCTACCTTCTGTGTCCCCGATCCCCTTGGATTAGTTTCTGAACCACGCAGTCCCCCGGGCGCCATCGAAGCTAGCTGTCAGGGGTAGCGACCTGGAGCCTGACGCCACGAAAGGCCATCCCGTTTGGGGGCGGGCTTGGTGAATACCGGGGGGGCTCTTAGCTCCCCCCTCCCGGGCGTGGCTTAGTATTATCGTTTTGCAGGGGTCCTGCAACCATCCTGCATTACCAACACACACAATTTTAAATTCCCAAAACACAATAATACACTCACAATAAAGATACCACAACAAATATTTTTAAAAATTTATATATATTTTTAGGGGGTAAGTCGGTGGTTTCAGGAAGGTCCAGGGCAAATGGAGACACAGACAGCCTTGTAGCAGAACCGGTTTTCTTGCCCGGGGTTTATTGTGCGGATAGCGCAAAAAGTAGTCAATACAAATAATTACAAAAAAAAACTTCTCTTTTCCCGGCGCAAACTAAACAAAGTAATCCTTACTATGTTTTATAGTTGGGTTGTGGTGTGCCTTCAGGCCCACCTTCCTGGCCTGTAACTGCAGAACACCCACAGCCAGCGACTGCTGCTTTAAGCCAGACAAAAACCCTGGCACGGGGAAGGGGGGACACCCCCAGCCAACTTTTTTGATACTACCGTAAAACCCGGACCCGGACAGCTGTGTTCCACGCTAAACTACTTTAAATAAACGGGCCCAACCCCCTAATGCGCTGACACAAACAAAGTGCGGCTTTACCCCACCGAGGCCAGGCTTTTGGTGACATTGTCTCTGCCAACCCGAGCGAGAATCGTGGCCTATGTATACCCGTTTACCCCTTTTGCCCTTCAGGGCCTTACATATCCACTTGCCCGCCCCTGTGGGGAGGACACACTGGGCCTTCAGACAAGGGGGCACATGAAAACGCGTCCGCATTGCCTTGCGAGATCCAGGCGATTTTCCCAAATGGTAACCCTAGCATTTTTTCCTTTTTTCTGGGCCTTCCATTTTTAAATGTGAGTGATCGGTGACCAGCCAAATTTGTTCCCAAAAACAGGTATTTTTCCTAAATGACTCAATCCCCCACTTAAGGCCAGGCACTCCCTCTAAATTTGGCATAATTTTTCTTGCGGGGTTAGCTTCCGGCTTAGGAACCACTGGGTTTTTAACCATTGACTACCTGTGCAGGAATGCTCCTAGACCAACATTAGAGGCTTTGCCTGTACTAAAAATTTTCCCTTTTTTAAAATCGGCGCAATTAACACCGGCCCCTTACTAGCCCTCTTTTATTTTCCCAAAACGCCCCCTCAGCCTTTCATCCCATTTTACCCAATTGGACTTACCCCCTTTTGTAAGGCTGTAAGGGGGCTGCGTGGGGGCAAAATTTGGGACAAACCTCGAAAATATTCACGACCCCCTAAAAAAGCTCTTACCTGCTTTTTTGAGACGGTTGTGGCCAGTTTTTAATAGGTCCCCCTTGTCCATTTGGGGGTTTAATAACCCCGCGCCCAATTTTGTAACCCAAGACGAGCCTCCTCAAGACCGAGAAATTTTTTAGGGTTTGTGTCATACCCCCTCCCGGAGGAGTCTCCATGCCTGGCCTTAGTAATGCGATTTTCCAGTCTGTGCTAAAAATGACACATCATCTAGTGGGGCCCTTTGCATATGTTTTTGGGGGGGCTGTAGGATTATATCCATCAGTCTTTGAAAAGTGGCTGGGGCGCCTGTACCCAAAAAGGGGAGTACTAGACTAAAAAATGACCACAGGCGTAGAAAAAGGGGTTTTTTTTCTCTCGCCTCCTTGGTAGTGGCACTGCCAGTACCCTTTGGTCAGGGTGGTAATTTATCTTCAGGGCCCAGATGTTCAATCAATTCGTCCCCCCTTGAGGGGAAGGCGTCAAATTGGACACCTCTTTAAACCCTCCGGAAGTCTTACAAAACCTAGAGTCCCATAGGTTTAGGGATCGGGACTATGGGGTTGACCAGCCATTTTTTGACCTTTTTAAAAACCCCCAAAGAAACATTTTGTCCCTCCTCTGCGTAGCTTTCCTCGATTTTGGGCACTGTAGGGCCCTCACCCTCCCCTTTTGGCCCGGGGTCGTACTGCATGCTAAATAATATTTGTCCGCTTGGTACTTTGAAAGGTCTCTCATTCTTGCAGGAACCCCGCCCTCTTGTCCTAAAATGCTGAAAATGACTGTGACAAAAAGGCCCTGGGAAACTCAGTGCTGGGTACTTTTTTGGGCCACCCTTTCTGCTGTAAGAAACCTCCTGCCCTTTCCCAGGGTTTTAGTAGGTTGTATGGTAATTTGTAAGGGCTTTCTTCTTCTGGCTGGATACCTTGAAATTTTTACCCCTTATTTTTCCCTGCCCCTCATAGAGACCTTCCCACTTAGCGAGGAATTTACTCTCTACAGTTGGCACAAAAAACCAACACCCGATACCTGGTTTAAAATGACCAAAACTCTTGCAGCCCTGTTGTTATTCTGGCCTTGTTCCTGAGTTGTTTTGCATGTGTTCTTTACGTTTGGATAACTGCCCAAATCCTGCCCTGCATATTGCTATGTGGTCAATAACACTGCGGTGGGGGGTTTGCTCCGTTCCCAGGTTTCCTTAGCCATGTCAAATGCCCCTGGGATGCCTACCATCAGAGTTCAAAGGGGGAGAAACCTGTGGATGCCTGGGGACCTCTCGGGGAAAACTTTAAGTGGGAACAGACGGTCCCAGTCCTTCCCATCTTTTGCCCAAATACCTTTTTTAACATCCCTTTTAAGTTGGGTTTTAAGCGTTTCCAGGCCTCCGTTGAGGATAGTACATGGACATACGCAGTTGGGTGATGTTCGGAGCCGACATAGCCCTTGGTAATTTTTACATAAGGGGGTCCCGGTCTGTAAAGATCTCCTTGGGGATGCCGGTTCGGGTAAACATCTGAACATTTTTGCGTGCAATGACTTTGGGTCGTTTTTCTAAAAGGGATGGCTTCTGGGGTTTAGGGGGGCATAACCAGCAGATAATAACTGCTGGTGACCCCCTTTCCCACTTTGGAATGGGGCCCCAGGTCCATGGCGATACGTTCGAACGGGACCTCAATTTTTGGGTAGGGGAAACCCGGGGTTAGGGGAATTTGGTGCCATGGGGCTTATTTTGGCAACTGAACAGGATGGCAGAAGGGCCTCTTGGCCCTTAAATCCCCGGCCAGGGGAAAAAATTCCCCTTATCGTTCCCGGTTTTTTTCCCACCCCTAGGTGCCCACCCGCAAAATAGGAATACCCAGTCCAATCGAGCGGGAAAATTTTGATTGTGGCACCCCCAGCTGCTCTTTGACCTCGTCGGGGGTTTTTTTTATTCATACAGGGGGTCATTTTTTGGGCTGCAAAAATGGGGTACCCCAACTCAGTGTAGGGTCTTGGAGGCGCCTTGATAACCTTCATATTTTTAAAAAGGGATTCATAAATTAGGTCCCTTAAATTTCTCGGTACCAAAGTTTCCCCGGCAATTTGCAAAATTGGAACTCTATCTCAGGGGGAGTTTCTCTGGTCCCTGCCAGGGACCTCCGGAGGGGAAAATTTTTCCACTTTCGGGGGCGCGCTTGACGTGACAGGGTTACACACATTTAAACGCTTTGATGTTTACATTTCTCTGCTCTGCTTTTTTCCCACGTGTTCCAAAACAATGGGAAACCCCATCCCCCAATAATGGGGAGAAGTCCTTCACTACACCCCCTCAGGCTCATGACCCCCAGGGACTCCACCGTGACCACGGCCCTTAGAATCCTTAATGTCCCCTGAAAACATATCTCCCAAACAGCAGGTCTGGATTTTAGCCGCAGGTACCAGACTGGCTTGGACTAAAGTCACTAGACCCCCCGAGTCCAGAGAGCCGTTCTGGTGACCCTCCAATCTGACAGGGAACCTGCCCGGTACCCTATTGTCCCTTTGGGGCAGCATACGCAGGCCTGGATAATCCCACCTGCGCCTTCCCAAATCCCCTCCCCTGGGTTTGTTTTTAAAGGGGGCAGTTAGCGGGCAAATGTCCCAGGCCCTGGCAGCGCCCCAAAATAATGTCCTGAGACCTAGTAGTAAAGTCCTTTTTTGGGGCTTGGCATCCTTTACCGCGCGCTTTGACAGCGTCCACCCTCCTTGCCGTACAGTCTGTCCCCCCGTAATAGGAAAAGTCTTACCCTGACGGTCTTTCTTGGTTCCCTGAGGCATGAAAACCTATGGAAAGTCCTCTGTGGCGGTAAAAACGCTCCACGACGGAACCAGCTCATCCACGCTTTTTTGGGTGTGTACCTAGGGGCGTTGAATCCTCACAGGCAGGGCAGTTCGAAGCGGGCCCCACACCACCCGTTACATCGTGCGGACTCAGCCCTCCCCGGCTGCAGCCACTTCTTGTCAGTGGGAAAAGGTCGTACATCGTACCGCGCGGGGTTTTTCGGGTTGTACTCCCAGGGTACACACGCTGTGCCCGAAAAGCCCAAAGGTTACTCCGAGCCGAGCCAGGTTTTCTCCCCGGAGCTTGGTATAGACTTTGGGATCCGGACCGTAAATCAAAAACGCCTTCTGGGGTTCTCCGCCAAAAGGGGGGGCCCGCCTTCCGCCCCCTGGCTTGGGGGGAGTTGTTTCCCTTCCGCGATTCTTTAAAAAATGCACAGATAGGCCTCGACGTCATCCCTGCCCTCAGTTTCCGAGGGCGACTGAAAGAGCTGTGGGGGGGGCCCCTGAGCACCCTTTTGGGTTTTCTGCCCAAGTTGTATCCGCTGTTCCGGGAAATGATTCACCCTTTTCTGTTCCTTAGCCGCTCTCGGGGGAACCCGCGCCAACAGAAAGGGTTTTTTTCACTTTGGCCTTTATGGGTTCCCCATGCAACCCCGTCGTTGCTGTGTTTCGTTTCTTGCTGTACAGTAAAGGTTGTTTAGGTGGGGTTTGACCCTTTACCCAGCTGTTTTTATTTGTTCCTCCTGCCCGCCACTCGGGGTTTTGAAAATGTGGCCCCCTTTTTTCCCCGGACATTGGGGGTTTCAGCAACTGCCTGTTAAAGGGTGTAAGTCTCCACAAGAGTTTCAGTCCTTTAAAAGTAGGGCCCGCATCCTCCACCCAAATTTTAAGGGGGGGAAACCCCGGTGGTACAGAGGCCCAGGGGAAATGGAGACACAGACAGCCTTGTAGCAGAATCACGGTTCTTGTCCGGCGTTTTTTGTGCGAAGGCGCAAAAAAGTACATTTAATACAAATAATATACAAAATAAACTTTGCTCCCGGCACTAACTAAACAAAAGTAATCCTTCTATCGTCTTATAGCTTGGGGTTGTGGTGTAGCCTTCAGGCCCACTTCCTGGCCTGTAAAAATGCAGAACACCCCAAAATCAGCTGACTAGCTGACTTATCAGACAACGAAAACCCTGGCACCCCGGGAAAATGGGGGACAGTCGCCCCCCCCAAAATTTTGACGCTCCCGGGGAAAAGCCGGGTCCGGACTAACTGTGTTTTCCAGCTAAACTACTTTGATAAAATGTGCCAACCGCCTAATGCAGCTGACACAAACGAAATGACGGCTTCTACCCCACCGAGGGCCAGGTCTCGGGGGACATGTGTTACTCTCGCCATACCCGGCAGAACTCGGGGGCCCATGTATACCCGTTTCCACCCTTTCCCCTTTGGGGCCTTACAATTTAATACACACCACATACTTTCACCCCAATATTACATAAAAACACACACTAAATATATAACACACTAAAAAATACACCACACACATTTTTAAAACACACATATTTTCAACCACATACATGCAGTCAGTTCCTTCATGAACTTTTTTTGTTTCACCCCTATTATACATTGTATTGTTCTGCAGTGAGCCTACTCATTTCCCTTTTGTCCTCCCAAAGGGCAGGAGATGGTCTGGACCCCGGAGCCCAGATGAAAGCACGCAGGGGGGGGGCCCCTCATGTGGTCAATCTGTCTTCCGGTTCACTTTAATGGTGAGCAGCTGGAGCCCCCTCCTAAGCTCTGTCACCTCCTGCATTCACCCTCCCTCCCTGCCTGCACTTAGGAGCCGCCCTGAACTGTATGTGAGAATGCACATACAGTTGAATAGATCGTCGGCTCTCCAGGCACACAGTAGCAGCCTGAAACCCGGCGATATGAGGTTCGGGGCACAGGCAGTTTTGTCCGGGGCTTGTGCCCCAAATAAAATCCCACTCGCCCCCTGGAAGAAACAAAGACAAACATGCAATATAGCTGTTGCAATTGGTCATGCTCAAACCCAATACCTCAGCACTGCAAGGAAACAGTGCTAACCACCAAAACCAGTATACTGCATAGTTCCCATGATGCAGAATAGTAAATCTTTGGCAAAACCTGCATGTAGTATGTCTTTTGACCTTGCTGTAAGGCTGGAAATGGCTACTTTCTATGGAAATTTCTTAAACCAAAGTCAGGTGATTTGATTGGAATTAGAAATATAAAGAAGTGACTTATTATTTCTCCTTACTGCTACATACACTTTTGGCTCCTTTACTATGCTGTTGACAGAACTGTCTTGCCGCCACATGTTGCAGATGCCTTCCTATCTCCCAGGGCTTCATAGCAATAGCATAGTCTGCCTCTATGCTATATATGTCCTGAAATACATTCTTCAGAGTGCCCCTTTCATTTCAAATAGTGCTCTGGAAAAATGAGAGGGGAGCTCTGATCAGTCGCTATGGGCAACAAAGTGAGTTTTAGACCTAGAAAGTTTTCTTACTTGTGGCCCCTTGTGTTAGCATTATGTCACCACCCCATTAAGGTAGCAACCTCAGCAAGGGTTCTGTACGGTCTCTTAGGGGTTAAGCACCTAGGCCAAACCTTTGCTGGCATGGTGTATTTAAAACTCTTCCTAAGATTCAGTCTCTGTCTGTGGTTGCTCTAGTATTCTGGCTATAGTGTTTTTACGTATTGCTGTTTGGATTTCTCTGGTGCTAGAAATTGGCTTGTGTTTTCGGTAACTTTCCTGTCTTCAGATTCAGTACTGCATGATCTCCTGGTTTGACCTCAACCCGCCTGACATAGCTTTCTATTTGTTTTCAGTTGTGTCTGTGCCTGTTTGTCATTCGTCTATTTGCCCTCTGTTTGTCTAGGGTTTAGTCAGCATAAGGTTTGAGTGTGGGGTTGCCCCTTTCAGGGTCGGTTGTTCTGTTTAGGCAAAGTAAGCCAGGGAAAGATTAGAGCGTCACTAACAGAATCACAAGTCTATTTTTCCTGGGACCCCAGCCCTCTCCTGATATGGAATCAATTAAGGTTTTGGTGGACAGGATGCATGGTTTGATGCCGTTTATGTAAGACCTAGCACAGAGGGTTCAGCTGCAGGAGACTACATCTTCCCAGACTGTACCCACCTGTGGAACCTAAGCTCAACCTGCCCCAACGTTTTTCTGGTGATCACAGTACCTTGGTTACATTCTGGGAAAGCATTAAACTGTAGGCCCCCACTCATCCGGAACTGAGGGACAATGAGTGGGGTTCATCACCTCCTTGCTGTAGGGGACTCCTCAAGCTTGGGCCTTCTCCGTGAAACCTGGCTCCTCTGAACTGTTGTCCGCAGACTCATTTTCTCAGTCCTTAGGACTTATGTACGATTAACCACACATCAGGTCAGTAACCGTGACAAACTTTATCTCTCTCTGTCAGAGGCAGCAAATAGTGTTAGACTACTGCTCTGAGTTCAGGAGCTGGTCGTTGCTCTCACAGTGGAATGACCCAGTGCCCCGGTGTCCTTTTTCGGCAAAGTCTGTCTGAAACACTCAAGGATCTATTGATCAGTTACCTGCAAACCAAAAACCTGGAAGAGTCAATGACCCTTGCAATACGACTCGACTGTCAGTTGCAGGAGTGCCATAAGGAACATCCTGGGATGCCTCTCCCTGTCTCCACACTTAACAAGACATTGGATCCTGATCAAGAAGCTATGTAGCTGAGATCAACCTAGAGGCCACAAAATCCTCCTAAAGCACAAATGATTTTGTTTCTACTGTGAAGCATTGGGTCACCTTATCCGGAACTGCCTCGATTCTAGAAAACTCCAGCATGTAGGTGACTCTCGGGAAGGTTACTTAGGCTGTTAGGTATTTCCCAATATATCACAAAAAGCTATGTTGCCTGTTTGTACTGCGTAAAACAGCCACAAATTTCTTGTATCTCGACTGTGGTTCTGCAACAAGTTTCCAGAACGCACGTGTTGCTGACCCACTGGGTATCCCGTTATTGCCTTTCTAAAGCCCAGTTAATGTGTTTGCTATCGATAACACCCTTTTGTCAAGGGGCGTCGAGTTCCACACTTCTTTGATTAACTTAAAAATAGAGGGTAGGGGGGACATGCATGAAAACAATTTAGATCTAAGACTTTCTATGAGAGCCCACCTCCCCCGACTTCATGTCATATAGTGCTCTGAAAAAATGAAAGGAGAGCTCTGATTGGTTATTGCGGGAAACACTGAAAGTCTTAGACCTTTTGCATACATGGTCAAATGGTTAGAAGCAGCAGTCAAGCAGTAAATGAAATGTACATAATTTCCTGCAACCAACGCTTTTTTGCAGGCTGGAGTGGACATATGAACATATCTTCATGGAGTACAGTCAAAATATGTATATTATCCAGATCTCATGAGTACCACTAATGTCATGTCATTTCTAAATAAAGTGCAGTACAGCATTTTCATAAGACGTTTCATATCTTTGCTAAGGCCCGAAAAAAGACACGACGCACATACCAGTTCAGCCTGACTATGCCTAAGGGCTGTATATCCAGAGTGCGAAAGAGCAAAAACCCACCAATTGAGCGAAGTATAAGAGCCAATTGCTCCTCCCCGCCCATTAATTAGGGAAAAATTCTCCCGACACAATCTGGCAAGCAGAAAAATCCCTCGAATCAATGACCACCTCGCCTGAATCCTAGACACAATAACTTGTTATATTATTACGCTCCAGAAATGCATCTAAACCATTTTTTTGAACTCCGTTATTGAATTCACCCATGAAGGGGGGAAGGGGGGGTGGTTAGGGGGGGGGGGGGGGGGGGGGGGGGGGGGGGGGGGAAATGTGGGAAAAAAAATATGTGGGGGGGGGGGGGGGGGGGGCAAGTCCCTCTGGCAGAGAGTTCCACATCTCACAGCTCTTACAGTAAAGAATCCCTTTCTATGTTTATGTAGAAACTTCCGTTCCTCAAGACGTAGAGGATGCCCCCTTTTCTATATACAGCCCTGATATAAATAAATCTTGGAGAGGAGATTCTCATATTGACCTTTGAATGTATTTAAACATATTTATATGTCCCCCCCAAAAAGCCCGTCTTTTTCTCTAAACTAAATAACCCTAATCATGCAAATCTTCTGTGTACTGTATGTCCACCCAGTCCCTTTTATTATTTGTTGCCCGCCTTTGTACCTGTTCAGCTCTAACAATGTCTTTCCTGTGGCACTGTGCCCAAAACTGTACACAGTAAATCCATGTGTGGTCTAACCATGACGTTGTATAATGGGAGATATAATGTTCTCATCATGTGCCTCCTATGCCCCTTTTAATAACAACCCCATGATCCTATTATAGCTTGGCAGCTGTTGCCTGAAATAGCTGCTACAGTTAAGTTTACTGTCTCCAGCTATAGATTCCAAGTCCTTCTGCAGGTCATTTTACCCAGTAGTTTTTCCATTTAACATGTAATCATGTAATGGATTTTCCTCCCCATGTGCATAACCTTGCATTTAGTTAAAGTATTAAACCTCACTGCCATTTCCCTGCCCAGTCCCTCCAACTTATCCAGCATCCCTTTGTATATAACAGATTATCCTCTATTGTGTTGATTACTTACAGAGCTTAGTATCGTCTGCAAAAGATCGTTATTCTACAGTGTAATTCACCTGTGTAAGATCATTAATGAAAATGTTAATGAGGAAAGGCTCAATACTGACCCTTGTGGTACCCCACTAGTAACAGCGATCGCAGTCTGAGTATGTACCTGTGAGTTTTGGTTTTCCTTATTGATAATTACTACCCCTTTGTATCCTATCAGTGAAGCCAGTTGCTGTACCCATTTGCACACATTTTTCCCCCCATCCAAGCATTCTCATTTTATTTACCAACCTTTTATGTGGCACCGTAACAAATGCTTCTTAGAAAAATCTAGATATATGACATCTAGTGCCTCACGCGATCCAGTCTAGCACTGAATTCCTCATTGAAGCTGAGTGAGATTAGTCTGATCAGACCGATCCTCTGAACCCATGCGCTGGAACAGCTGTGTATGCATTTTTTTCAGTAGATACTACAATAGCATCTCTGAGAAAACCTTCAAACATTTTACCTATCAACCGAGGTTAAGCTTACGGCCTATATTTTCCTGGATCACTTTTTGACCCCTTTTTGAATATTGGGCACCACATTTGCTATGCGCCAACCTTTGGGACATACACCGTTATTAGACAGTCCATAAATTATTAAGAATATTTTGTGTGTGTGGGGGGTTAGCGCCTATCATATGACATCACTTAACTACCATTGGACACGGGTGTATGCCATCTGGACCTGGGGATTTGTCTATTTTAATCTTCCTAAGGCGGAGCCTGCACTTCTTCCTGGGTTAGATAAAAAACTTTTTAAGTTGGGAGTTTCCTCCTCCCTCCTGTCAACAAAAGCTCATCCTCCTCAGTAAATACAGTGGAAAAAAAGTGTTAATAGGTTGGTTTTACTCATCGCCTATTTTAAAAAAAAAAACTGTCTCTCACCTCAGTATTTTTTAAAGGCCAAGCATTTTTCTGTTTTAATCTTTTTACTATTTATATAGTTTAAAAAATGTTTGGGGTTAGTTTAACTTTCTATAGCAATATGTCTTTCTTCTCCAGCTTGCTTCCTATTCATCTTTATTTTACACACTTTATTTTTTCCCCTATAGCTTCTCTTGAATGCCTCTCACTGACCCTCCTGTTTCTTAGTAGTGAAACGCTTTCTCTTTTTGCGCGTCTTTTTATTGCACTCTCCTTTACATCTCTTGTTAATCACATTGGGTTTTTCCAGTTTCTAATTTTTTTTTATTACCATACAAGGTATGCACCTCTCACTGTGGTACATAGGATGTTTTTAAAAATATCCCATTTAGTTATTTGTTTTTCTGGCCATAACTTTAAACATCACCTGTCTCCATCAACATACGGTTCAAGGTTCCTCCCTAAGCGACAGAATAAAATTACCTTCCTAAAATTAGCGTTTTTTGTGGCTCCTGACAAAAACTCTTTGGAAGGATAAACGGAAATTTATTATAATTATGGTCACTATCCCATAGGGCCCTCAACCTGAAACCTTTGTTACCTGTCAGGTCTATTAGGTCAATATTAAAGGGTTTCTCGCTAGATGTGATGTGGGTGAGTTGATGGGGGTGTGGTTATCAAAGAATAGCTTTCAAATTGTAGGAAACACAGAAATAAAGACTTCTCCCAAATATAATTGCTTTGCGCGTTTCCTCTGTTTTTCCCTAAGGGAATGCCCCCCCCTATATCCCCCCCCCCCCAATAAAAGTGAATTTATGACGCTTCCCGGCTATTTCATTCCTCAAGTAACCAACCTGTAAACAAGTTAATCCCCCTGCTGTTCTGTCTAAATGAGATAACAGTGAGTCCATCACACAGGTCCCTGGCAGTGTCCCTTGCTGATCACAGTAAGAAAGCTTGATTTATTAAGAATAAACAGAATTGCTGTAATTAGCCTTTTGTTTTGGGGATCATGAAAAGAAGTCGCTGTTAGTTGTTTGAGAAGCTAATCTGATCTAATCTTAGACATCTGACAAAAGCACAGCACCAGCTCAGACGCTCGTACAAGCAAGGACCTGTATTGCAAAAATGAGTACATGTCCAGAACCAGAAGTGACACAGATATACTTCATTCAATCATATATCTGAAACTCTGAAGGGAGACAACTCCACTTAAGTTCTAGAAGGGCCTTCCCTCTAGTCATCTCGGTTCTTGCACCATTTGGCAAAGCTAATTATCATTAGTTATTGAGGAAAAACCTGTTTCCTTTGTGAAGAGCCTACAGGTTCAGAATTCCCAGTGGAATGTCTGACATAGCTTACAAGTCGCCCATAATAATAACCTCATTCCTGATTAGTCCTACAGCCTGATCTATTTGCTGAGGAGTACATCTATCCATGGGTTCTGTTATATTATGGCGGGCCTATAGCAAACTCCTATAGAATTTATTATTACTGTTATTACCCCCATGGACTACATTTACCCATAATGATTCACTCCATTTCCTCTACACCTGTACCTATATATTCCGCAGGTGTTGAGCTTCAGACAGAGATTTTCTACTCTAGAGACAGACATCTCCCCCCTTCCTCTTTACGAGCCTTCTACAATATGAACTGTAACCCGCAGTTGAAACCGCCCAGTCCCGTAGCTCTTCGTCCACCATGTTTCAGTTTTATCCCCACTATGTCAAATATTTGTTCTCAGCTATTAATAATTCTAGTTCACTTTATTCTTGTCTGGTCAGACTCCCTGGCCATTGGTTCAGCAATGTCAATTTAGAGATTTTCCAGTTTTACTTCCCTCTCTCTCCCGATCTTTTTACATCCTTTAGCTACACCCTCTCCTCCACTCCACGCCCCTGTTTTAATTTCCTCTTATTCCCAGCTCTCTAATCTGCACTATCTTGCATGCTATATGTGTAGTTGCACCCGCTACCCCCCGCATCCCTAGATTTAAATATTCCTCTCAACTACCCCTGGCCATTTTTTGTCTCCTCAATACAGCTGCACCCTCCCATTTAGGTGCAGCCCGTCCCTAGCATAGATCGGTAGCAAAGGAAGTAGTCAGCCCAGTTACCAAAAACCCAAATCCCTCTTTCCTACCATCCAATGTTTGAGCCACTTATTCACTCTCTCTCTCTTCCCGCTACCCTCTCTCGGTGTGTCCCGATGCGAACAGGCGTAATATTTCTGAAACTATTACCTTCTGGTAGGTCCTGGCCCTGGAGCATTTGGCCTTAATCCTGAAATAATTTTCTCTTAAAGACGCTCCAGCACTACCTCTAGACTTTAGTCATTGGTGACCAATGGTGCACCATGACACTGGATTACTCACCAGACCCCACCCAGACAACTCTCGTCAAGCCGATGCCGCTAGATATGCGTCCAACCTACGGCGCCCAGGCGTAAACAACATACTGTTCAACGATCACCGGTCTTTAGTGGCAGATTGCCCTGCGTTCTCCGTGATGTTCCCCTACCATTATGGAGTCCCCACTACTACACCTGTCCTAGTCCTGACCTGCACTCCTATTCCCCATCTTTACTGGAGCAGACAGGGTAGTGAGTCTTGCTGCAGTAATCGCTATTTCTGATCTGATATCCCCTACATCTGCAAATCTTGCAAATTTGTTGGGTGTACCAGTTCAAGGACTAGCCTCCCTAACACTCATTCCCTCTACCCTTCTTTCTAACTGTTACCCATGTTTCTAACTGCCTCATGTTTCCTGCATCCTCCATGCTACCCAACCCTCCCCCAGCATCTACAATGCGACATGAGTGCTCAGTGGGCATTAAACTCGCTTCCGAAGTTGGCAATAGGGATCTCAGTGAATCGCCACTGAGCTCATTTAGAATCCATAGTTACGGCCTATCCTAAATAGATGCAGTGTGCACACATCTTCTGCACATGCAGTACTGCCCCCTCGAACTTTCTATGAGAGTCAAGTGATAGGCATACCATTGCTACAGGTTCTGCGCGTCTTGCACTGGACGCGGCATATGTCAAACATGGATACTCATGGGAGAAGCGCGTTACCAAGAAATATACAAATCACAATTTCTATAAATAAGTAATCAATGTCCTGAGTCCCCTCCATACGTCTCCAAATTCTTACAGTCACTCAATTCTCAAGAGTCATCCACACACAGCTTAAAATAAACGCGACTTTAAGGACAACCACACTCGCAGACACTCGTTCAATCACCTCAAAATACACAGCTTCTTCTAAACCTTTCCACACTGTGCTGTTTTCTGGCGCTGTGCCTTGCAAACTCCTCTTTCAGAAGCGAAACGGCCAATTGTGTCCTCTTATCTGTTAAATTTCTATGTCCATAATTAATAAGCACTCAACAATATCTTGGCGGCAACACCAGTACAGCAGAAGTGTCAATAGCTTAGCATCGGGCCGCTGTATAACCATTAGGGCTTAGGCTGCGTCCCCATCGCAAGGGACAAATACCGGTCGGTTTATCCAACCGGTATTTGTCTGGTTTGTGTGTTGTGCACACGGCCGTGGGGGTGATGGGGGACGGCTTTTCTCCGCGATGAGCGGAGAAAAGCCCTCCCCCGTCACATTGGATTGTGCACAGGTTCCGTCCAAAAACCCGGACGGAAGATTGATGCCAAGCACAAATGTTTTTTCGGGCAGTGGGACTGCTAGACGTTTTCCATACCCACATTGTGCTCATTTTCGGCCGGTTTTTCAGGTGCGGTCTTGCAAAACCGTAAACCGCCTGAAAAACCGTCCGAAAACTCGTGCCAATGGGACATGCCCTTATAGTCTAAATTTCAAGTTAGCCTCTCAGTATGTTCTTTTGAAGTGTGTTAGGGGACCAGGGTATATAGAGGAAACTAATGCAAACATAAGGAAAACATAAAAACTAGATGGAGATGGTTGCCCTTGGTCTGATTGACACCCAGAACATTAGAGCTGCAAGGCATTTGTGAAACACTAAATAGGAAAAGGACAAAACATAAGGGGTGTATTTGACATCCCCCTTCACTTACAAGCATGTATAGCATAAAATCCATGTAGAATTTTAGAGGGACATGTCTAGATTTCTTACTGAGTATGTCAGCGATCTGCCTTTCCCTGATCTTTTCCTGCCTAAAGCAGAATAACCACCCCGAAAAGGGTGACCCCGCACACGTGCCTCGCCCTGGACAACCCTGATGTAGACAGGAATATACCATTGAACCAGGACAAACAGGGAACAGACATGAAAAAACAAGATAAAACGAGGTCAGACAAGCCAAGGTCTAACCAGCAGCCAAACGCAGCAAATGCAGTATCGAAAGAAGAAAAGATACCTAGATCAACCAAAGTCAGGAACCAGGCAAAGTCAATCTCAAACCACAATAAGTATGCACAAGCCAGACACAGGGCAATCAACGCAACCAGGCTTGCAATCTACCAGTGGGAAAAAAAGTACTTTATCATCCACCAATTGTGCAAGTTCTCCATTAAAAAGATGAGGAGAGACCTGTAAATGTCTACATAGTTTATGAGGTCTACATATGTATAACCTCAACTATGATAACGCAAATGCGAAAATACACATCCAGAAAAGTCACATTGTCTGATTTGGAAAGATTTTATTTGCAAATTATGGAGTGGAAAATAAGTAATTGGCAATAACCAAAAATAATCTCATACATGTGTTATGTATCCTTTGTTGCAATCTGACATAGGTCAAACGTTTTTCTGGGGTCTTACTAGGTTGGCACACCTATGCGGTTAGTTGGCCCCATTCCTCCATGCCCGATCTCCTGTAAAGCAATGATGTTTCGGGAGCACAGTTGCTGGGCAACACGGACTCCCACCTCCCTCCCCAAGGTTATTTTTCTAACTTTGGGTTGAGATCCTGAGACTGGCTAGGCCAGTCTATGACCTGAAATGCTTCGTACAAAGCCACTCCTTCATTGCCCTGGTTGGGTGTGCTTGGAATCATTGTCAATGCTGAAAGACCCAGCCATATTTCATCTTTAATGCCCTGCTGATGGAAGGAGGGTTTGCACTCCAAATCTCACAATACATGGCCCCATTCATTCTTTCATGTAAACAGATCAGTCGAGTCCTGGTCCCTTCGCAGAGAAACAGTCCCAAAGCATGATGTAAGCCCACCCCCATGCTTCACAGTAAGTATGGTGTTCTTTGGATGCAACACAGCATTCTCTCTCCTACCAAACAAGACGAGTGTGTTTCTACCAAACAGTTCTACTTGGTTTCATCTGACCAATATGACATTCCTCCCCAATACTCTTCTAATCATCCAATTGCTCTGTGCAACTTCAGACGGGCCCGACATGTACTGGCTTAAAGCAGGGTGACACGTCTGGCACTGCAGGATCTGAGTCCCTGGCAGCGTAGGTGTTTTACTGATGATAGCCTTTTGTACTTTGTGCCAGCTCTCTGGCAGTCGACTTACAAGGTCCCCTCCATGTGGTTCTGGATTTTTGCTCACCGTTCTTGTGATTCATTTGTGACCCACATGGGGAGATCATTGCATGAAGCCCCAGATAGGGAGGCCATGTGGAGCGGTGCCAGCTGCAGTGGAGTAGTCTTGTGATACCTGACGCCCTTTCCAGGATGAGGCCGGAACAGGTCGCAGCTGCAAAGCCCTGGAGTTCCAGGGGGGACGGATTCCCACCCCAGGCTGACAAGGACATTCAGCACAAGAGAAGTCCAGACTGACACTGAGACATCATACCCTAGGGATACGCCATCATAGACCTTGTAAGACTGCTCCCATGGGGTGTATTGCGGTGTCACCTGGTTGTGGACTGCAGGCAAGGGTTTTGTGTGACAACATGGGTGGATCAAGCAGAGGCCCCAGGCATGCTGCCTGTGGCAAAAAAAGAGGAGATAATAGCAAGCATGACTGTGAACTTGACTCATGTCGTTTAAAAAGCTGTATTACCTGTGGAGGAATGCATGATCCCTTTTAACCTCATGTCTTATAAATCATGACTGGTATCCATGACCCGGCTCACACAGCCTGATGCAGGGGATGTTAGCTGCCGGACAGAGTTATGCTCCCGTATACTGTCACCCCTGTGCTGAAAGACAGCTGCTAGAGGTCCTGCAACAGTAGAGGGAGATCTCAGCTCACATCTGCTCCTGGAGTCATGGCTACACAGAGCTATGGCGGTGAATAGATGCAGTGTGGGAATCATAGGCTTCTCAAAGACATATTCAGTCACGAAGCCAGCAAGGGGAATTACTCTCAGTTGCCCCTAGAGATTAAAAACATAAGGGAGAGCAGCCCAAGTAGCACATGTGATGTGTGTCCTATGATGGGAAAGCCCAGCAGTTAATGTTCTGACCCTGTTTGCCCTCGGGAGAGATTTTTGCATATTCTAATGGAAACTCTGACAGTGTGTTGCCTGAAAGGGACAGGCCAACCCATGAATGTGATATGCTCACTGCTGTTGTAGAGAGATATGAGTGTGAATGGTGGCCGGTTATGTTGACCCGTGAAAGATAAAACACTCTGTGAAGAGTCTCCATGTCCAGTGTGGAGTGGAAGCTGTAGTGTGGCAGTGCTGCAGTATAATTATAGGGATTATTCGGATGGGAGTGGTGAAAAAACCTGTGTAAAGAAAACGTGTGCCAAGGCAGATTTTGTGTGCAGCCCTGATCAGTGTATTACAGAGAAGTGGATCTGTGATCTGGATTGTGACACTGCAGGAAATGAAAGTTATTCATGCTGGGACCTGTGGTGCAGCGGAGTCACATGCTCCAATGGTTGCTGTGTTTCCAGTAGTTTTTACTGGAATGGTCACAAGGATTGCAGCGATGGTAGTGACAGAAAAAAAGAGGGTTTGCTCAGGCGCTAGTGAGGGGGCAGGTGAGAGTATTTGAATCTTCAGATGGTAAAGAGGTGCCTGTTACATGCGAATGCCAGCTGACAAATTTTCCCTAACATAAAATACGAGAAACTCTAGTGAGTGGTATCACGGAATTGGTAGCATGCTATGGTTTTGTGTGGCTGACTACAGGTGGGTGCCATGTGCAGCCAGATGTCGGCAGCACCTACTGGTGTTAGAATTGTGACAGCCAGTTTGGTGTATGAGTGAGAGAACTATAAAAATGGCCTGTCTGCTATGACTGATGCCCTCTTTGTAAATAGGTCTGCTATTGACTCTAGCAAACTTGATGGGGAGCAAGATGCAGTTCTGGCCTTGAGAAAAGCTGAGGGTTCTCCCTTAGAGGCTGTTACAAAGGATGTTAAGGAAACATCTGCACATGTTGCTGCAGAGGGGCTGCTGCTAGACAGGGCCAGTAAGAGGTGGGCACAGGGGAAGGTGTCCTCTGACGCTGGTGAGGTGGTAAGTGGGGTAGACCAGTTTTCCTCTGGTAGAAACCAAATGCTAGTAGCCAAGAGGTGGAGCTTCAGGGTCAGGAGTTGGTAAGTGAGGACCAGAGTCCTAGTGATGGGGTGAAAGTCTGGCTCTCATGGCGGTGTGGCAGACCCAGAGCTATGGGTCAGTGACAAAAATTGTAGGGAAAGGTCCCCAAGGGAAAATATTGTGTCCTCCCTTACAGATGAAGAGTCACAGGAATAGTGTGAGAGGTCTTCACTGTGCAGATGTTTTGACCCTGGAGGAAACTTTATACAAGGTGAGAAAGACCTGCGGCCTTTATCAAAGGGGTGATATGTGACAGAGCGACCTACGGTAGTCGTAGGGTTCTGCCACTAGCTGACGTACAGCAGGAGACCTGCTGCTGACATGCCACCGAAAACCTGGTTTCGGTGGGGGAAGGCAACCATTTAGTGTCAGTAACCATAGGTTACTGACATTTGTAGCTCGTATGGCTGCAATGCAGCTAGTGATGAGTTGCCTTTCCCAGGACGGTCACAGTGTTGGGTGGGAGGCCCTCCCCACGTTCCAGGCCAAGTTTTGGTCAAGTCCAGGGAGACCCTATTAAAGGTCTCCTACTACAGGTGATGAGGGGCCAGTTTTAAACTGAAGCCCTGTGTCTGAGTGCCAGGGGGCGTGTTCTGCTACCTGAAGTGTTGAGTAGCAAAGGAGCGGGAGAGAGGCTCTGGGCCCCAGAGGCTTGAAAGAAGCTGGGATCCAGTGGGAGACTGGGAGAAATTGAGAGAGTGTATTGTGGGTCTGAACATTAGGTCCAGCTCACACGTTAGAGATGGACACTCTGTATATGTTTAGTCAGCGGCCAGACGGCCTGAAGTTTTTTGTTTTGCTATCTATTCCCGTGCCTCAATAAAGCTGGTTGAGGCCAGTTTTAAACTGAAGCCCTGTGTCTGAGTGCCATTCCGTTTCTGAAAGCGGTGATCCCGGAGCTAAAATACCCCAGGATGGTCCAAGATGGCGTCCCCGACGAATGTTGGGATATTATATATTATATATATATAATTATATATATTTTATATATAGTGTGGATATAGAATTTATATAGCCGGGGGAAAAGCGGGTGTTTTTGGGAAATGTATTTTCAAAAGTGCGACTAACAACTGTAGCTCCACCCCCCTAGTCCCAAGGAAGGGTTTGAAGATGCAACATACGTAATATCATTTAACGGTTTTTGTAAGTAAATTTACACATGGATTGTGAAAATAGTTATGCTTATGTTTAGTATTTTGGACTACATGTTTTTTTTTTGTTTTTTTCTCAAACAACCCCTTTAAGATTTTAAAAACAAATTGTAATAGTTGGTAGTTAATAGTTACATAAAGTTACTAGTTTGTAAGGCTGAAAAAAAACAAAATCCCTCAGTTCAGCCTTTTTTCTAAAGTGTTGATCCAGAGGAGACAAAAAACCCCCTGAGGTAGAAACCAATTTCTTTGGGCCCGGGCCGAAGTCTTGTTAAGGGGCCCGGGGGACATGGTGTTTTTCCTGTCCTTTGCGGGCATTGCTGCGAACCATGGGGTTTTACCTGTGTTCCATCGCAGACTGAGTCCTGTTGCGTGCCTTATCACCGGGGGAACGCTCCCGTCGCCGCTGCTTACCCTTCCCGTGGTTGTGTGCGGCTTTTTTCCCCTGTTTGGGCCCTGCTGCTCCCCATCTTGGCTGCTGCCTAATTCCTTGTCTCTCTATACAGGGTGGTGGCCAAATCTTGAACCCCTTTTTTCCCACAGTGTGGGACAGGTGGGCTTCCCCTTTCCAATCCCCTTAACCTGTGTGGTTTTTAAGCCTGCTTTCCCCCCATTCCCGGGGGGGTTGATCCTTGTTGTTGCATGTAGTGTCTTGTCTTAGTTTGTTAGTGGTTGGGGTGTTTGTTTGTTGGGTTAAAGTTTAACTAAGAACCCCAAAGTTTTTTTTATGTATTGTAGTTGCATTAAAAGGGGGTTTTCTCGCTACAATGATGGGTTTTTAAATTTTAAAAGATTTTTAAAAAAAAAAGCAGTTTTAAAATATATGTTCTTAAAATGTCCATGATTTTGAGCTAGCCCGTTAGTAACTACATCGCCCTCAAATCTCTTTTTCCACCTGTTGATCCTTATCTTACTGGCTGTGGGGTCTGAATACTTCCCTTTGAAGAAGGTCAGAGAGGAGCCCCCCCGACAGAATGCTTTGGAGGGGGGGTGGGGGACTTGGGGTCTGGTCCCTGCTCGGTTAACCCTGGTGTGGCCTGTTTCCTCATCTCTCTACACAGAAGAGGGCAGCGGGGGAAACCCTTCTGTTACTATAATATGATGTGTTTTGGAACTGGACTATCTAATACTTACAGCAGGGGGCATGTGAATATTTTTATGTTCTCCTTATTGGGAATCCGAGTTAGTAACATTTCCTTTTTGTTGCTGGAGAAGTGGGACTTGTAAGTAAGCAGGGATTAGGAACACTGCTCCTCCTTCCCTTGTTATTAGCCCACCTCCCCCTTCCTCTCTCACCATAGTCAGCCCTTTCCCCTGCAACAGACTTGGCGGGCCCCAACACAGGGGAATCTGAGAGCAAACCCCCCCCCCCCCCTGTATAGAAGTTTGTAGTCCCTGTGTGCTGATGGGAGGGGGGGGAGGGGAGCGAAAGACAGACAAGCTGAAAGCCCCTCAGTTCACTTACCGGGACATGACGGCTGAAAGCTCATAATGGACAATCCTTAAGCTTTTTTGAGGTTTCCATGTCGTTTTAAGCTCGTCGTTTGGAGTCCCATGTGGAAAATGGTCTGTCTGTTCTTTGTTGTGAGCTTCTTGCCATGTTTCCCTGCCTGGTTTTTGCCATTTTATGCCTTAGTTTAGCCGTGTCTAGTTTGGTTTGTCTTGTTCTTGGTGTTTGTCCAGGGCTGTCTATTTTTGCACCTTTCCCTTCGTTTTTAAACCTCCTGTTTTTCATCCCTTTTTTGTCCTGTCTTGCGTTTGTACCTGCACATTCTACACCCAGTCTGCTATATCTTTTTTTTTAAATTATTTTTATTCAAAATTTTTAAAAATTAAACCGAATTGGGCACAAGAGAAAAAAGGTAGTGTCAGCTTAAAAATACAAAATATATGTATCTAGGAATAAAAAAAAATAAATGTTTAACAGAGATATCATACAATATAAATCACAAATAACCCATTATGACATAGAGTTAAATAATTTTGAGGGAAAGCTAGACTTATGCACTGGCAATAATAGAATGTAGCCAAAATTGGGGGAAAAAAAAAAAAAAATTAAAAACAGAACAAAATAAAAAAAAAACCAAACCTCCCTTTGGGTATATTAATAATAATCGGTTTATCCCGTTCCCTTTGGGGAAAATGGAAGGGAATCATAGGTGGGAAACGCGTTTGTGGAAAAGGGATTTTCACATGGGCCCGATAAAGAGGAGAAAAGATGAGTCACTTTGGGGGGTTTAACTTCCAATCGACCGGGGTAAA